>CM038224.1:119685409-119883332 GCA_021442155.1 Cymbidium sinense | reverse complement strand
CCTAAAAAACTAGCAAATTCTTCATGAAACATCTCCAAACATCTTACAATGGGATATAGTAAATATATGACAAGCCCCACAATTAAAAATTTTAGAAAAATGGGGTGTACCCTCATGAGAGTACATAGAGTACACATGCAAAATAGCCCCAAAAACTAGAAAATATTTTATGAAACACCTCCAAACATCTTACAATGGGATATACTAAACATATGACAAGCCCCATAGTTGAAAAAATTGAAAAAATGGGGTGTACTCTCATGAGAGTATAGAGAGTACACATGCAAAATAGCTCCTAAAACTAGCAAATTCTTCATGAATCATCTCCAAACATCTTACAATAGGATATACTAAACATATGACAAGCCCCACAGTTAAAATTTTTGAAAAAAAATGAGGTGTACCCTTAGGAGAGTACAAAGAGTACACATGCAAAATAGCCCTAAAAACTAGAAAATTCTTCATGAAACATCTCCAAACATCTTACAATGGGATATACTAAACATATGACAAGCCCCATAGTTAAAAAATTAAAAAAATAAGGTATACCCTCATGAGAGTACATAGAGTACACATGCAAAATAACTCTTAAAATCAGCAAAGTCCTCTTGTAAAGAACTTCAAACAGTGTAGGAAATATATATTACTTAAAAAGAATTTCATAGAATATCACTAACTATTTCAAAAAAAATTGTATATATAAAACAGTTGAGAAATTTTACTGATGCATTCTTATTTAATACATCATCCGCTAAACTGGTCATAATATCAATGCCACAACTTCCAAATTCATTCTCCATCTTCACACTTCTTTTCAAAAAATGAAATAAGATTGTTTATTTCTCTCTCTGAGCTCAGTTTGTCAAAAAAATCATATTATGCCCTAAATCTATTTATATTTTTCTTTTAAATTTCTCCTGTACATTCAAATGATGTTTCTCCCGCTATTTTAATGGGTCGGGCCAGGTTAATGTTAACGGCATCGTTAAGTTGCAGCGCTCTAAAGTAAGAAAAATCATATTTTAATACTGGACACGTGTTGTGTTCCGGTTGGCATCCAGACATAAAGCTATGTCCGGACTCCACACGTAATATTTCTCCAGTTTAAGAGAAAATTATGTTAGTCTAAGGAGAAAATATTACGTGCGGAATCTAGATGCAGCTCTGCATCCAGACGCCAATCAGAATTAGACATGTGTCTACTCTTAAAATACAGCCTTTTGAATTTACCACAGTAATATGGACCGATGCGCTACGCGGATGGACGACCCGACCGACGTTAAGTTGACGGATTGCACTCTGGACATTTTGCTTTCGAGCGGCTAAATTTAGGTTTTTTTACTGTTCATTCACTCAGATTATTCGCCTCCTCCCTCGACATGCATCGCAGAGCATCCGACCTTCCTCCAGTTTAGGGCTAATTCTCGGTCATTAAAATTTGAGGTACTATTTCAGCTTCTCCATCAAAATGACTCAGTGAGATATTATTTCATGCATTCTTGAACTATAGAGCTTTTAGGATTATCACATTTGTTCTGATTGGTACCATTTCATCTCCTCCGTCAAATACGATTATAGAAGGTATTATTCTAGACTCTTTTCAAGTTTTTGAGATGTACACTCTGTACACTGTGGAGTGTACACCCTTTTTTTAATTTTAAAGCACTAGGGGACTTCCTATATCCTTTCTACATGCTATTATAAGGTGCTTTGAGTTCTTTCCAAGATGATTTGGGTGATTTTGTAGCAGTTTTTCATGTGTACATTATGTACACTTTGGAGTGTACACCATTTTTTTTAAAATTAAACCATTGGGGAACTGCCTATTATGGATCTCAATGGTGTAATTTGCAGTATGTAATGCCTTTCAACATGATTTGAGTATTTTTTATTAGTTTTCTAGAGTGTACATTGTGTACACTCTAGAGTGTACACCCATTTTTATTTTTTAAACCACTGGGGACTTCCTATATCTTTTCTAATGCTATTATAAGCTTTAGGTTCTTTCTAGGAAGATTTGGATGATTTTGAAGCTTTTCCATCTGTACACTGTGTACAACCTTTTTTTATTTTAAGCCATTGGGGGACTTCGATGTTGACCTCCATGCATACGCCATGAGGCTAGTCAAGCTCATGAGCTGAATTCGACAAACTTTGGATGCAATAATGCATAAATCAAAGCTAAAATACACTCAACGCCATCGAAACTAGTCTAAATGACCTACGATCGATGAATGAATTTCTTCATCATGTTCAGAATATCAAAATTGAATAGAATATAAATATTGCACAATCCGACGATCTACTAATCAAGAGGTTGAGTCGTTAAAGTAGCTACATGCATATCAGGGTTGGGAGGCTGTGACGATGCCCAAGAACCTCTATTTATGAAATTAATCTTGTGATTAGTATCAAAATATCAAAACTTTTCAAATGAGACTGTCCGCGCTCAATTCGGATGAGACTACATGAATGTTGAGTGGTCGGAAGCGATAATGCGCATTTTTGAACTGAAAGTGATCCGATTTGATGCCGACTTGAACCAAACAACCTCCGATCGTGAAACAGACAGACTACACTGTTGCATCCAAAAATGTAAAAATTACTTAGAATAGACATCTAATTTAATTAAAACTACCACACTTAAAATTTCATCAAAATTAACACATATTTTGAGACAAATCCACCCAATTATCTTCTAATTACACCCAGTCAACTTCTTAGAACTTGTGGTCACCCTCAACCACAATTAGTCGCCCATGGTGCTTAATTAGCCGCCACATGACCCTCCCATGTGAACCCCTCTATTTCTGCTTCTTCTTTTTACAACGAGGTTCCTTTCTCCTAACCGAAGGAATGACCTCCCTATCCAGTCATGACACACACAATTCGAGACAACGAATCCCCCGCTCCTTCCAGCTCTCATTTTCTCGAGGAGGGGAAGCTAAGCCAGTGACATGCATCAAAGGCTAGCTGCATAGAGACGACAATCTCCTGTGAGCATGCTCTGCCTCTCTCGCTCCCTCCCATCACTACTCCTGCTGGACGGATGTGAACCCAATCGAACGAGTGAAACTCGTTCGTCCATCTCTACCGTGAATGGGCTCCTCTTCTTCTTCTCAATCATAGCCATGGCAAAAAATTCTTCCCATTGACACGTTCGAGACTTCCTACCTCAAGTCCAAGCTCACCGAGACCTTCAAGCTCCTCTAGTTCGCCATCTGCCCCTTCTCTATCTGTGGTTCAAAGGTCCTTGCTTTCCCATATAACTTTCATCTCTTTCCCAGAGATGAACTAAACCTAGAGTACAAGAAGCTAAGGCTAGAGAGAAACCCTGGATCATGAATGCGCACAGCTACTTCTTCACAAAATTCTTTTGTTGCTGATTCAATCTTTAAGGAATGAATCAAGTCAAGGGTTACACATTGGAGGAAAACATGCAAAGATACCAGCCAAACAAAAGATGGGTCTCTTATTCAATCTATGAAGAAACTCGTACTAGGTGGGGGAAGTTTATGGTTCCAAGCCAGCCCAAAGCAGCATGCGTTGTGTTAACCAACTTAGAAGAGGATAAGAAGGTTCACTTAATAGAACTTTAGAATCTTAAAACCCCATGGATTCCGAACTTGAAATCTCTGAGCCAGCTGAAGATGGGAACAAGAGCCATGGAAACAATGTTCTTAAGTTAACATTTTTGTTTGCTAAGCTGAATATCTTGGTAAGAATGCTCCTTCTAGCCAAACAGGACCCTCCGAGCTGATCCCATCTACTGTTCACACGAAACCCCTTCCTCACCTCCATTCCAACCAAACCCCAGGGGATTTGACCTTTTCATTCTCCTATTGGCTAAAAACTCCTCATTCAATCCCTCTTCCTATTTGCATCATAAGAAAGCTAAGCAAGCCTTCCTTTCTCGCCTGCCTCTTCTCTGCTCATGCATTCTTGTGTGTTTACACATAGAAGCCTATCTAATTGTTGACTGTTCTAAACTCCTTGCTGCTTGTAATAAAAAAAAGGATCAACTTAATGAATGAGCGCTACAACATCTACACAGATTAAATCCCAATTATGGCATATTCGATGTGACAAGTAGAACTGTTGACCTCCATATATGTGCCATAAGTTGAGTCAAGCCCACAAGTCAAATTTGACGGACTTTGGAAGTGATAGTGCGTAAATTAGGGCTCAAAATGCACTGGATGTCATCAAAAATGGTCGAAACAACCTCCAATCGATGAACGGACTTCACCATCGCATTCAGAATATCGAAATTGGTTAAAATATAAATATTGCATAATCCAAAGATCAATCGAGCCATCAATATCAATGCATATCAGAGTCGGGAAGCTGCGATGATGTCCAAACAGTCTTTGTTCATAAATTGATTATACCATTAGCTTTAAAATATCAAAAACTACCAAACAGGACTATCCATGCTCAATTCGGATGAGTTTGTGCAAATGTCAAATGATTAGAAGTGATAACAAATCGATCGAAATGCAATCAACATCACGTAATCAACCCAAATGACCTCGATTGATGAATGGACTTTGCCATCGCTCGAATGGTGAAACTATTTAGAGTATAAATATTGCACAACTTGAGGATCAATTAATCGATCGAAGTCATCAACATGCTGCATGCATATCAAAGTGGAGGCAATGCAAATCAAATGACCTCCGCTTCACAAAATTAATTGTGTTAGCCTCAAAATGTCAAAATCTATCAAGTAAGACTATTCTCACTCATGATGAGTGAACATCAAGTGGTCAAAAATGATAATGTGCATTTTGAGCTGAAATGGACTCAATTTAACACCGACTTGAACCAAACGACATCCGATTATGAAACATTGTATGTAGAATATTGAATAAATATATATATATATATATATATATATATATATATATATATATATATATATATATATATATATATATATATATATAATTTAATATCGTGTTAGTGTAAAATTCACACTAAAGCCAATTAAACACTTAGGAAATTAATTTAAAAATCAATTTAACCCTAACCTAAATCCATAAATTACCCTAAATTCCATTCAAATGACCCGTTCGGTTTGGCTCGGCTCTATCCTCATGCAGACGACCCAAGCTCTTCCTCCCTTCATGCGCACGGGCTTCCCTCTTCCACTCAATCGTATGAGCTTCACGCGCAGATCTCCCCCTTCAAATGCACGATCCCTCACCAACCACTCTCAAGCCCTCTCCAACCGTTTCTCCCTTGTTCAAATGGCTCTCAATTTCTCCTTCAAATGAATAAGACTCTCCTTCTCTTTGATTTTCCTCATCTAAACTGAAGGTGAAGCTTCCTCTCTTAAAATGAAAGTATTCATCCCTCAATCAAGGAAACAAGCAATCCTCCTACTCCCATCCTCTACTTCTCTTGGTTCATTTTCTTGAGCATCCCTCGTCCCTCTCATCTTTTAAAGGTTGAATGCTCCACTTGACTTTGATCTCTCCTCTCATCTCCTCTATTCTCTGCTTGTCATAGTGGCGAACTCACCCGGACACCCTAATTAACTCTTCTGGTGAATAATTCCCTAGCCAAACTCTTCCTCATCAATGCTTTGCTAAATCCCTAGCCAAATCCCTTCTCATCTTCACTTGGCTAAACCTTTTTTCCCCTCTAATCCATTTCTTCTCTCTTTCCTCTCAAACCAAAATCAAAATTTCTCTTGCGAACGAGAGGAACATTAGTTAGTTCTTCTCTCGCCTTTCCAATTGCTTTTTGCTGCAATCGGAGAGGAACACTGCCATTAGGCAGGTTCTTTTTTTCATTTCTGGCATCTCCCTTTCCATTTCCCTTTCTGACCTTTCCCTTTGCCATAACCGGAGAAGAACACCGTCATTAGGTGGGTTCTTCTTTAGTTTTCGGCATCTCCACCTCCGTATCCTTGCCGATCATTACAACCTGTAGAAAAAATAAGTCTGAACATGTGTGATGTGGATGTGTATATGTATATGCTTGTTTTTTTGTAGGTTCGAAGGCCTCTGTTCATTAGGCATGAGATGAAAATTGACTACTGCACAAGACATCGCCGCTATGCTCATTAGAGCGTCTGAGTAACATCTGTTAGATGTCACTCCCTAGTTGAAATGCCAAAATTTTGTCAAATCTTTGACTTAAAAAAAAGGAGAATAAAAGAACCGCTTAAGAACACTTAGCAAGGAAACCTAAAGCTAAATTCAAATAAAAGTGTCAAAAACAAAGAAGAAAAGAGGGAGGAAAAGAACATACAACGAATGAAAAAGTAAAACATTAAATAAGAAAAAAGAGGTGAAAAGCACTTACAAAATTTATCTAAGCGGAGTTGAATGCCCATTAAAAAAATTAACCCTTCTCTTTCAAACACTCCAACTCCTCAAGCAAATGGAATGAAATGTAAGACCCCCTCTTGGCCTTATTTAGAAATTAGTGGGAGTAATGAAGGACCCACTCTCACAAAAAGAAAAGGCAGGTGAGGGGGTGGGGGGAGATGAATGTAGGAGAGTTTGAATAAGTTTTCTATATACATCATAACATAACTAACTTCAATTCAAGCACTTGAAGTTTTGGTCAGTACTAATTGAAAACAAACATTTTCATGGAGGAATTCTATGGAGTTGAAGGTTGAATTGGAAAGAGAAAAGATGTCTATATTCATAATATGGGTTGGTTTATTTGTGAGATTGAGATGTTTAAGGATGTTTCATAAAAATGCTGAAATCCATAGCCTTATTTATGAAAATAAGAAACAAGTTAAATGAGGAACCTTCAAAAGAGGAGGAATCAACTTGAATATTACACTCCATTGATTCACTAAAGTATCTATGAGGGATTGAATTTTCATGTAAAATAATAAATTAAATTTTCATTTGAATTTATAGCTTCAAGATATGTGTAAATACTTAAATAAAGTGAACTCTTTACATTCACTTTCAAGTAAATATGATATTCAAGCATTTCAATTTATGTGAGCTTATAAATATAATAACATGATATTTTCAATAGCTTAACTTAAGCATTGAAAGATATAGGCAAGCTTTTAAATTAATGAAAAATTCATCACTAGGTCTACAACTCTTTGTACAAGCAGATAGAAGGCGATACTAAATCAAAATTTATAAAAATCACAGGGCTTCATTCAATAAAAAAATTAAGGAATTTCATTCTAATTATGATTTTCAAAATCAATGATTTCATTAATTATATGAAACTGTCTAAGCTATAAATACCCGCATGGGCTTCGACACTACACTGAATGCTTAAATTCAAGTGTTTGAGGATGCTGCGTGGGTTGCTACCCGGTTTAGTCTTAGGACTGGGTCCGGGTTAACAAAACCTAAAAATCTACTATAAGAATTTAAACTTAGTAAAATATTTGAGAAGCTAATTCTATCATGTGATAGTAGATCTGATCCTCTGTTAGGAGCAAAACAGAGTTGACAGGATCTAAAGTTCTCAAGTATATTAGAGTCAATCAATTAACTACCCAAATGATGGCTATGTTGAATGGTGATTTCAACTGGAGGGGATACATCCATCAAAATATGATTCTAATTTCAAATCAAATTAACTCAAATTAAAGTATCAATCTAAAATCATTTAAATGAAATTCAATCATAAAAGCTTAAAGTAAAATCAATCTATCCACCTTCGTAGCTTGTTTGTGGACAAATTAAAAAAACTCTAGCTCACAAAGGAGCCAATGCCAAATGCTATGTTCACTCTCAACCAATCTCATGCAAGGATGTGGCCGTCGTGGTTGGCAGTGGTAGTCCATAGATGAAGCAGTTATGACCAAAGTTTTCAGATTGGGTGGTTTGGCCAGTAAGGCTCCATTATATTTGGATCACGATCATAGCCCGTATGCTCCCCAATGGATCTGCCCTTTAATTTGTGAATTTTAGGATACATATGATAGGGCAAACAACCATCTATCAGCTAAGGTAGACTTAAAATTGTCTCCTTAGGCAAACACCACTCTAGGTCTACAAGGATTTCTTGGATGACATAACCCATGTGTTACTGATAAGGATCCTTCGATCAAGTTGGGTCGACTACCTCCTCTAACTAAGTAGACTAGGGACCATGATAGCCCAGGATGATAGAACTATGAGATCTAGATCAGGCACATCATTCCCCAACCATCCACATTAAGCTAATAATGATGAGTTTCATAATATTAAATTCTAAAACTCTACATGCTGCTACTATACACTACACATTTAGTGATTTAATGGCCTTAATCCAAAGTTCTCTCTCTCTTATTGGGAGAGGTAATTAACTATAGGGGCTTTGCTTATAGGAAACTTGGAACCGATCTAAAGTCCTCACAAAATGAGGGCAAATATATGGGTAGTATTTTATCTACTATTCCATGCAAAAATTATTACATATCTCAAAACACACTCTCTTCAATCAATTTGTCGAGAGGTCGGTGGTGAATTTTTGGAGTCCACAGATTTCTGGCGCCTTCGCTGGGGACATGATTCTCTTTCTATCTTTGGCTAATTATATATGTGCTATAGTAGCAACAAAATTTTTGAAAATTCAAAACAAAAAATGGTGATTTAAATGTATAATAAATTCATATTACTGATGTATGAGGTTCCATGTCGAATGAATTATTTATGTAGTATATATTTTATTACAACATTATTTTATTAGAACCTCCACATTTTGAAAGTATGGAATGAAATGATAATTACTAATTACTAATCCCCATCTTTTACTTTTGCAGAATGGATCTACAAAACACTCTTTTTACTTTCCAACTAGGGTGTAGTGTGAACATTTTCCTAGCCAACGATGTCATCAACACAGGAGATGTTGGAGCTACTATTCAATTTGGTAGCTTGAATTTCCTGGCTATCATAGCTGCAACTCTTGAAGTACCCACCCGTGGTACACTCATCCGAGGCCATGCTGGAAGGCCTCAAGTCACTCAAGCTCTTATTAGCCACGTTCACCGATCAGTTCAGCAGCCAACCATTGCTAAGGCGTTCTCCCGATAGAGAACTTTAGTTTTTAAAAGGCTAGGTCAATCTGAAGCCCCCGTGATGAAAAAAAGCGTGGTGGGCAAGCGTGTCTTTAATGCCTCATGGTACAATTGCTCCACCATTGAACCTTTTGTACACGGAAAGCATGATCATGAAGCTTCCTCATCGAAGCAAATTAACCAAAAAGAAGAAGAAGAAGAACTGAGCTTAGGGCTCAACAGATCCCCTTTGAACAACCTAGTGAACAAATAATACTACCGCCAAAAATGAGCATTCCTACTCATAACAACTTTGATAATCTAAAGTGGGTAAAAAGGAATAGCTCTTCTGGTGAAGTAAAATAGTCTTTTTGGACCCAATAATGTCAAGCTCCATCACACGAGGAGATGACACTATCTGCGAATACACAACATTCTTAAAGTAGCCAAGACGAGGCATGATTAAAAGAAAATCTCGGAGTTGGATTGGAAATAGCTCCTCCAAGGAGGTTGTCATATCTTCTGATAACTAGTCATCTAGGCCGGTATGCTTCGGTGAGCATCGGTGACACTCGGTATGTCCAAGAATCCACTCTTGAAAGGTCCCGATGAAAGGATAAGCAAATATGGAGGCCAAGGCCCCGTGATGAAACTTGAAAGAATGGAAGAGGTGTGACATCTGATACACATATTCAAAATTCCACCTCAAAGATAACTTATTAGAAGTGGATACTAAAAAAAAAGGGATATCACTGATGAAATACATGATGGTTGACACCTTAGAGAATCCTCTAGTGGATCCCATCATCGATCAGATTCACCCCCATAAGAGAAGGTTGACTTTGATCGCAGTCCTTTAATGGAAGAAGTGTTTGTTTAGCACATTGAACCAGAGATCCACTGGAAACATCGATTAGAAATTCATGAGCAAGAAGAGGATAATGAAGAAGACACTATGGAAGTGGAAGTTGTATATGGTCAAGGATATAGATGAACATTTGATTCCACCTCGGAACAACATGGATCAGGGAACGAACTTGAATTTGATGTTTATGAAGAAGAGCCTTCATAAGCAAATATAAGATGGATCTTCAATCTCTCTAAAGAGGAAGAAGAACAAGATCAAAATGAGAAATGGTCTTGGTCATTGAAGCTATTTATATGGTTAAACCAGAAATGATCGGCCATTAACTGCCTCTAACACAAGGAGAAGGGAGTCAAGTTCTTTCCTTGAAGATGAGCAAGGAGCAAAACAACAAAAAGAAATAGAAGAAGAAGATCTTGTAATTGTTGGCCCCATGGCTAAGAGCAAAAGAGAAATGCAGTGTCAAATGGAGGTTAAAGATAAGGAGATTGCACAACTTGGTACCAAGATGAATGACATGATGTACAAATGAATATCATGATGGAGATATTATAGAAGAATATCACATCAACTGTAGCACTTATTTTATCTGCTAATAAACATGTAGCTAATAATATAACTTTTATACCACCAGTCACTTTGGTACCTCAAGCTCCTACAGTACATGCTACACCTAAAGTGAAGAATGAAGTTAATCAACTACCTCTTCAATTGATAATTCAAAATATGGCTAGCACACCTGGAACAGTTACAGATGCTCAGCTAGAAATAATAATTAATGAAAAGATAAAGGAAGTTATAGCTTGAGCAAATAAAAAAAGGTGAGTAAGTACCCACCGGAATATGATCAAGTGTCATACCGAAGATTACTTAGTGCCAAAATTTAATACTTTTAGTAGGCTTGGTAACCCAAAGTATCATCTAGCCCAATTTAAGGTTACTTGATAACACAAGAGGGAATGATCGTTGCTTTTCATTAGTTCATGGTCTTGGCGCTACTTTCGAATGGTATGCAGAATTGCTGAATGATTCAGTTAAAACCTTTGCTGAATTAGAGATAATATTCATGGAGAAGTTCGCCAGTGCAACTGAGAAAATAATAATCACTGATCTTGCCTTGCTGAAAAGGAGAAAAAATGAGTGACAAAATTTATAAGTCGTTGGCGTAACCTAAGTATGAAATGTGAGCAATAATTAGAAGAAGAACATGTGATCCAATTGCTAATGGGTAATATGGATGATAAAATGACACTATTTTTATGTATGGTGCCGATTGCAATATTCCAAGACTTGCTCGATAGGGTGACTAAATTTGAAAAGCTGAATCACCCTAAATCTGAAATCTATGCTGAAAAAGTAAAGAGAAACAAACCTTCAGACTCAAGAAGAAATAAAACTCATGCCACTTTCTATAGCTCAAATGGCAAAAAGTGGGTAATATATAATGTGGATAAAAATAATAGCCAATGCACAATGATGATAAGGGAAAAAAGCATGTATATTCTAATCCATAGCCAAAATTTGTATTGGGAGGCAATGATAAATCTCAGACTTTTCCAAGTGGTGGGGAGCATCCAAAACAAGCAACAAGAGATGATGAGCGGACGTGGCCATATCTTAAGGAAAAGATGAATAAAGATTATTCCTTTAGAAGGGACAGTGTGGTAAAATTATTTCAGCAAGCAGTCAAAGCTGGTCTATAATTACTAGAAATTAAAAGGCCTAAAGAAGCTGATCAAGTCAATAATCAAAATTACTATCCATATCATCGGATGATCAATCATCTTATAGAAGATTGTTATGTCTTCAAGGATTGGCTAGAAAGAAAGTATCAGTGAGGTGAATTTACACTATCCAACTATGTTCTCGTCAACCCTAAAAGAGAGTTTACAAGGATTATTACATCCTCTTCCGTATCATCCATTAAAGAGAAAAATAAGGAGAAATTAGTTCAGACTGAAGAATGGGAAACAGTAGTCTCCAAAAAGACAGTGAAAATGCTGAAGCAGTTAAAAGGTGTCTCTAGTGTTAAGTGGAAATCACCACTTGAACTTACATTGGACTTAAGAGAGATGCCTAAACCAAATATTTGGGCTTCTCAGTGGCATTTTGATAAGGCTACTTCATCACAGCATGAGGAGCAGTCTATTAAATGCATGCCACATAAGTCAAAGAAGCTAGCTAAAAAAAAGAAGATCAAGAAGATAACTACAACTCGAAAGATCATTAATAATTTAAAGGAGTATCACCAGCCAACAAGACAACCATTTAGGCTTGTAGACTTTATGCCTAAACCTCATTATTATTGAATGAATGAAGATAATGGTGAATCTTGTCCAGTAGAAATATGCCGAATCATTTATGTGATATCAAATGTTCTTCAGCATCAGTTACTCCAAAATGACAAGGGTAGTCAAATAGACTCGACCAATCCATCAGAATTTTTATCAGGAAGGCAAGAAGTGCCTGAGGAGTTAACATCTGAATTTTGTTTAATGACTCAACAAGAAGGTAACAGTTTAGATGAAGATTTATATTTTCTCGATAGAGAAGAGTCAGACTCATCGATATCATCGCATATGAAATGTATGAAGTTGAAAAATGAGTATAGACCTTTTGGTCAATCCTCTAGAATAAGAAATGAATTTGAAGAAACTACCTCTTCAGAAGAATCTGAATAAGATAAGGGGATTCAAGTTCAGTTGAGAAGTGATAAATTCTTACCACCTTCATCAAAGAAGGAAAATACAAATAAAGACAAAGGCAAACAAATTGAAGTCAACGAAGATATCATTCCCAAAAATCCTAAACTAAAGCCTAAATCAAGTAAAAAAGATAGATTATAATATTATATCACATCTGAGAAAGATCTATGGTGAAATATTTTATTATTTTTAAGATGTATACTTCCATCTTCAATCTATGCAAAATAAAATGAAGATAGAAATATACTTTTATGCATATTTGGACACCACATAGATCTACAGATATTCTTATTGAGGGTGATCGGGTATGACATTGAGGAGAAGTGTACTATCTTGAAAGATAGAAGTCACCACCCTACAATAGACCTAATCACCTTAATAAGGACTCGTAATGATAATGGGGCTGCCTATGTACTAGAGATTCTTTCTTTACTTTATATGGAAAAGTAAAGTAGGGTTTATTTTAAATCGGGTTCATTAAGTTCCCTACAGGGGCAATCCCCCATAGTTAATTACATCTTAAGGAAGGGGATTCCTTAGGAATACTCTCGATTATGGTAAATGATCATTGTCTCCAAATATTCAATAGGTAGAGGCTATCAATTGATTTCTTTATTTTTAGCAAATCAAGTGGGATCGATCAAGAGGAGGGAGTTCTTATCAAGCCAAATGAAGATGAGTAGGGATGTTTAGAATATTAGGAAGCCTAATAAACATCCCAAACTATACTATGGTTGGGCTTTACATTTTGAAATTGAATTAGTTATTTGAGTTGAATTTTTTATTAGAAGTTTAGGGTTTATAATTCCATACAAGGTTATGGAAATGCCTAGAGGTGAGGATTTATACTTATGGACCACAAAGGGGAGAAGCAACCTCAGAACCTAAATCTTGGGAGCTTTTGTGAGGGCCAAAAGCACGACCTAAATCTAAAATGGAAATGGGTATTTGGTTTACCTCCACAAGAGAGGATAAACCACCTGACTGTTAGACTTACAACCACCTGGGAGAGGCCGCCAACTAACTCCTCCTATGATTTTTTAAATTCATGTAGGCAAGTCATATGCTTTATGCAAGATATCAGGGCTATTATTTATTTTAGAAATAGACTAAGTCCTTAAACTCACTCCCTAAGAGACTAGATCATGTAAGGGCATGAAAAATGACCTAGATCTAATGCAAAAGATATTACATTTTACTTTTATTTTTTGACAATCATTTGACTCAGGCTTATAGGATTCATATGCCTAATACATGAGAAATAAGATTATGGGCCAAAATCAGTGAGAAGAGGAGGTTGTTTCCACTTTGGCTCTCATAGGTCAAGCCAAGTTCTCTGAAAAAGGTGGAAATCCTTCAATCAAGAGAAGAGTAAAATAATATGTTTTATGCGATGTTATAAAAGAAATACTCATCCAAAGTGGGTTGCTAATTCTTTTATCTTGATTTTAACTTAAGCTTTAGGTGAGGTTATGAGTTGTTTATTTTTAATTTTGAGTTGATTAATTTAGTAGAAGATTTATTTTCTCCTGAGAGCCTAATCATCATTGAGGCCATACATCAAAGTAAGGAAGAAACTAGGAAAATATGCCATCTAAATGCACAAGCTAAGCAAAATATCAAACATTTTATAAAGCTAATGCAAAAGAATAAAGGCCATATATGGGTACCACCCGACAAACCCAAAATAAATTAGCTCTACTCTACCCTTATACAACTCGGATTACAAATGAATTAATTTACAATCAAGTAAGGAAATTCATGTTATGGGGGTCTTCATTTCTTCATTTCTTCTTTCTTCTTTCTTCATTCTTCTTTTGGTTCCTTCTTTCAGATGGTTGGAAGGTGGTTGCTACAAAGGCTTCACATGGTACATAAGATGTAATCTTATGACCAATGCTCATCTTAATCCCCATAAAAATCATTCCAAAATCCTAATTGCAGAATTTACATGAAAAGGAAAAGTAAATCTAACTAACACCTGTAAAACAAAGATTAGCTAAACAAACCATACAAATCCCAAACAAGTATATTAGACTTAGTACCCCACACATGGGTAACTAAGTCCACCTGGCCTATTGGATTATGCTCAGGGGTATAATCACCTGCACAGCAAAAGCATTTATATTTTTATTTATTACAGCGCCCCTTAAGCACAATCCCCTGCAGAAGATAATGATTAGGCTAGATAGTCCTACCATTCATTCTATGCAGATGCACCCTAACATCCAGACTAAAATATTACATCACAAAATAAAAGAAAATATCAAACCATGCACCACCCTAACATAGGACTAAAAGTGGTGACTTAGCCTAATGTGTGTGCTTAAAAAGATTTGTGTGGTGTGCTTAGCTATGATTTTAAGGCTTGGCTTTTCTAAGTGTGAAGATGTTCAACTTAGATGGGTGGTTCCATTTAAGTGTTTAGTTGATTTGGGTGATTTTTATTTGGTGATTTATTTTGGTTTAAGTGAATCCTATAATTAATTACTAAGTTATAAAGAGAGAAAAGAGAAGAGAACTTCTCTTTCCTTCCCTACCTTAAGTAATTTCTAAAGTTGATTCATATTTAATTTTATTTAGTGAATATTTTATTATGTGTTTTAATTAATCCTAAGTTTAGATTTTCCCTAAACATACCTATTCAAAAGAAAGGCATTTTAAGATTAAGTAAAGTGAACTAATATCACAAAACACACATCACTTCATTTCTTTCCCAACATGTATAACATGCATATGAATGAATCCTAAGCATATCTATACATACAAATGGAAATGTTTAGCATACTTTATGATGAATGCCAAGAAATATTACTTAAGAAAATTGGGATGCTTTATGATGCATGATTTTCTTAAGTAGAAAAGAGGGGATTTTATACATTATTCACATGCACATATATATATATATATATATATATATATGAAAGGCATAAGTGAGTATACCATTGTTAGCACCAGGGGTGTAAGGTACAAAACTTACTTAGGGCTACTTAAAGCCTCGCAACCCCAGGGTTGTCCAGACTAATATACCACTTTCCTTAAATACAAACAGATGTACAAAAGAAATGAATGGAAAAAGAAAGATGCAAAAAGTTTGTATTTATTTATTTGTTTATTTTGTTTATGCAATTTATATGTACAAGTGTGGATGTCCTTATTAAGTAATAGCATAGGAATGAATAGGAATGGGGTTAGGAAAGTATTGTGTTCTTTTCAAATGAACTATATACTTTGCCAAATCTTATTCAAAACTATGCTAAAAGAAAAGAGAAGGAAAACCACACTATGCACATCTTCATATTTATATCCACATGCAAGCTTATAAATAATTGTAAGTAGCACACTTTCAGTTTTAGGTGTTTTATTTATAGATTTTGAAAATAGTTTTGGATTTAGTAGTGAATAGTCATTTATATTTTTTTACTTTAGCCAAAACATGCAATTTGACATAAAGAAAACATTTCATTTTTAAATTTGATTTTTAAAAGGTATGAATGCATGAATTTCATATTACATAAACATTTAGCATGCTAAGAAAGAAATAAAGTGATGAAAGTAATGTAAATTCATTCACCCTAATTAATTCCTAAAGATAATCTTATGAAATAAGAAAGTTCAAAGTGAATCAAAGTTTGTTTAATGTGATTTTTGTTTTGAATTTGTTTTATGTTTGATTTGGGAAATGTGAATGAATTTTGCTGGTCCTAACCCATTTGCCCCACATATGAATTAATTTGGTTTGTTTGTAGGATCATTAAGTGATTTTTATACTTTATTTAGGTTAAGGTGTGAATTAAGTGTGCTTTAATTCTACCTACACACTTAGCATGCTTAATCAAATAATTATGAGCAAATGATATGACATAAAACCACACAAGGAATTTAAATCAACAATGCTCCTAAGAAGAAAAGGGCCATGCATTTGACTCATGATTAATGATTAATTAAGCTAAGGGTTTAAGTTAAGTACTTTCATAACCCCTTTCACACATGTGAATTGGATTTTGATTTTCTTAATGTACTTAAGTTATTAAACACCTAAGCATATCCCAAGATGGATTAGTTAAGTTCTGAAGATTTTAGAATTTTATTAAATTAATTAAGTAGGTAATTAGTGGGTTAATTAATTAAACTTGGATTAAGGAAGAAAGAGGGGGTTTAAGGAATAGCTTAAGAAAATATCCCAAAATTATTTCCTAAACCTCCTACTCATTTAAACAAACCTTAATCAACTCAATCAAGGAATCAAACCACTAATTACACACTTAATTAAACTAATTACATTAGAGAAGGAATAAATCTAGCAACTACCCTAATTAAACCATTAATAAATCCCAAGAAAATTAGGGAGGCAAGTCATCCCACTAAATATACATGAGAAGTTTGAGATTAATTAATGGAATAATTAGCTTAATTAAATTCCCAATAAAACCCAAATTTAGAAGATAACACTATTCAAAATTCATCAAAATCAATTTTATAATATTCTACATTCAATTATCTTTCACATGCAATTTATTTTACATTTTTAAATTTTTCTACACTTAGATATGAATTTTTGAAGTTTCCTTGATTAATTAAGTCATTTAAATCCCTAATTATATCGTTAATCCTGTCAGCGCCATGTGGAGGCTGGCACGATGGGATTCGATATTTAAGTTGTCACATCATAAGCCAGTTGACACTTTCTCTATCTCGATCATCGGAATCGAGATTAGATTCAGATTCTAAAGGGATTAAATGTGGATCTACATGTTTTAATCATGTCCATCCAAAATGCGATGGATGGCTGGATTCACCCTTGATCTTCCTGGAGATGGACACCATCCATCTTCTAAGAGAAGATCCGAGCTCAATTGAGCTCAGATTAAAATAAAATTCAACCCACACCATCATCATGCAATGAAGATCACATTTAAAGGCTAGAATTTCATGAGATGAGACTTCACTTCACAAAGGACCAGACCATAGCTAGATTGAGCTCAGTTTAATGGCTTACCTCGTCGGAGGCTATCACTGGCCCTCAATTCCCTTGGAGAAGCTTCATCTAGTGGAGATAAGCTTTGCTGAATTTTGTTGGTGTTGAGATTGAGTAGATCCTTCTAGAGGCCAACTCCACCTTCACTTGAGCTCGCTTTGGTCAAGAGCACCTCTTACCTTTGGAGCTTGGGAACAAGCTTGGGTGAATTCGATTGAGTTCCCCGATGAAGCTTGCAAAGGGAATTGGAGTGGTTTTGAGTGTGGGGTGAGATTGAATTTCAATGAAGCTCCCCTACTTTCAGTCTAGGAAAATCAAGAAGATGGGAATTCTAACTCACTCTAGGAAGCTTGGGAACACTAGCTATGGCTTGTTCTGAGTTCCTATGCTTCAATCGAATAAGGTCGAATGAATTTTCAGTGAAATTAGGGGGAGTATATCTCCCCCTAGAGCAATCGGATGACGAAGCCTTATTTTTTCCATTTTGATCCAATTGAGCTCCATGAATGGGTTTGTTAGGCTATTGAGGTGTCCTTGCAGTTTGTGGAGTGGAGTGGAGCTCCCATGTGATCAAATGGAGGAGGGATTCCATGTGGCCAATTTCATGCAAGTGGTTGATTTTGACCTTAGGCTATCCAAACCCATTGGGTTAGGTGCACCACACTCAATAGTGTCAACTTGGTCCACAAGAGAGAGTGCCAAGTGGTCATGATGAGGATTTGACCAAATTCCAAGTGGATTTGGCCAAAATTTACCTTATGGCCTAGGGGTATAATGGTCATTTGGCTTGGGTTTCAATTTGAATATGTTTGAAAAATAGGTTGGGTCAAGTTTCAATGGATTTGGAGTTGGTTTGATATGATTTGTCATGTTGACCCATTTAGGTCAAAATGGGTCAACTGACCAATTGGTCAAATTGGGCCAAACCAAGGATTGGTCAAGTTCATATGACCATTTGAAATATTTTGGTGATTTTGGTTTGATTCAATTTGGTTAATATTTGGTTTTGGTTCAATTGAGTTCATTTAGGTCAAATGGGTCAAGTTGACCAAATTGACCCATTTGACCTATTTGGGGTTAGGTGATGGGTTGGTTCATGTTTGGTTGGACATTTGAAATGGATTGGTATCTTTGTTTCCAATCAATTTGGTTTATATTTGAGTTTGGATCAATTTTACCTTTTAGGTCAAGTTGGGTTCATGGTCAATTGGGCTAGGATAGGTTTAGTTGGCCAATTGAGGCTTTGGTCAAGTTCAACAATCATTTTAGAATGAACTTGATCCATTGGTTTCAATCAATTTGGCTTAGATCAAGTTTTGACATATTTTAAATTTTTAGGTCAAGTTGGGTCAACCAAGTGGGTCAATCTAGTTAGGGTTTAAATGTTGACTTGGTCAAGTTCAAACATTGATCATGAACGAGTTTTGATTAATGGTTTCAATCAATTTGGCCTATGGTGGATTTCATTTTGGCTAAGTGTTGATTTGGTCAACTCTTAGGTTTGACTTGGTTTGATCTAATTTGAGTGATTGATCATCTCATGATGATTGTTGATCATGATGAGAGGCTTAGGCTTAGTTCAATAATTTGGTTAGGATTAGAATTTGGCTCATAAGGGTACATTAAGTCACTTTGGATCAAGTGAGCCTGGTAGGTCAAATGGCTTGGTCAAAGCTTGATTTGAGTTTGATTGAACTCACATATGGACTTATGATTGAAATATAAATCCATTTTTAAGTGGTTTGAAGTCAAATGGGTTTTAATTCATTTGACAATTTCAAGTTCAAGGGGTGAACAAGAGTTTGACTTAGGTTTGATATTTGAATTGAGTTTTGGTTTGATGATTGAAGTTTGTGTTTATATTTAGATTCATGATTGAAGGATTGATTGAATCATAAGAAAAATCAAGATTTTGGCTTGATTTGAATTTGATTTGGCTAAGTTCAAGATGTTGTCTTGAAAGGCTTAGGTTGGATTTTGGTTGAATTTGAGTTTGACTTTTGGTGTTGGTTTTGGTTGTTTGAATTTATATTTCATTTATATATTTGAATATAAATGAAAATTTAAAATGGGTTAGAAGAAAATTTCATGAATTTGAAGTGATTTGAATTTGATTTATTAAGTCCTTAAGAGGGAAATAAAAGACTTAAGAAAGATTTCTTGATTTGGATTTGAATTTTGGATTTAGTTTGATTGATTTGAATTTATATTTCATTTATATATGTGAATATAAATGAGAATATAAATGGATTGTGAGAAAATTTCATGAATTTGAATTGATTTAGATTTGATTTATGCTAAGTCCTTAGGAGGGGATCAAAAGAGTTAGGGAAGATTTTGAACTTGGAATTTCAATCATAAGCTTCAATCATTAATTTCAATCATGGGTTTCAATTATATGGGATTGATTTGGATTTGGAGGAAATCAATTAAGTTGGAGTTGATTTAAGTTTGACTTGGAGGAAAGAAGAGGAATTTGATTCAAGCTATAGGGTAGGCAAATTTTCCTAACACCCCGAGGCATGACCTATTCCTATGGCTAATTCTTTTAAGTCTCTAGGGCTAGGTTGAGTGTCCACCTAATCACTAGATGTGTCTTAAAATTAAAGAACTCTTAAAGTCTAAAAGAAGTCCTATGTCTAAGATGGAGGGGTTGAGAACTCATCCTAAAAATGAGGTCAACAAAGGGCACCCAATAGGTGTGGTGTGACTGACAAGGAATACCACACGTATTGGTGTTGACCGAAATGATCAACAACACCGAATGATCACAAGCACTAACAGGAAATGGTCTACTCTTAACCCAAGGTGTAGAAAGAATTCAGAGCTTAGTGCAATGTGACTCTACTTATGTTAAAGACATAAGAGAGGAAAGGAGGAATCCACTAGGGATAGAGTATGTGAACCTTCCACTAGGGAAGCAGGTTCAAGTCATCCATAAGGGGATGAGAGGTTTAATTTGATTTGAGTCTCGTTGGGGAGAAATTTGATTTGTTTAATTAAGTTCCACTGGGGAAGAGGGTTGAATTTGTTTCAATTTGTTGTATGTTTAATTGTGTTTATTTTGACTCCACTGGGGATGGAAAAGTGAACTCCACCTGGGAGGCAAGTTCAAGTCATTTACAAGGGAGGAAAGGTGAAATCCGTAGAGGAATTATAATTTTAGATCCGCTGGGAGCTAGAAAGATTTGTATCTCACTAAGGAGAAGCAAAAGATCTGATTTGGATTGATTGATTATTTGCTTGTTTGTTTCACTCCACTAAGGGAGGAGGGTTGAATTTGTTTCAGATTTTTAGATTTTGGATCTTGAAATAGACCTTGTTGGTTTGCGATGGACTGCACTGAGTAGGAGCTAGGGAGGCCTAGACCTAACTCAGATTTACCAATCCTGGTAGTCTTACTAAACACACAATAGGACTGGCCAACGAAAGGGATGTCTTTCGATGCATGCAAGGAAGAAAGTATAGTAGACTTACAACTTCTTAAGTAGGGACTAGTTGCTAGGGTGACCCATTGGCAAGGCAATGGATCGAACCCAAACTAGGGCTGACTATTGAGTGAATACTGCTAGGGGACATAGATAAACTCAAAGATAGTCAAGATTAATTTTTTTTAGATTTATTTTGATTATGATGGATCCCATCGATTTACGATGGATTGCACTGAGCAGGGGCCATAGAGGCCTAGACCTAATTTAGATTTACCAATCCAAAGGGAGTAGTCTATCAACCACAAGGTAGGACAAGGGGATTCCTTTTGGTTTGCAATGGTCAAGTCTTAAGAAGAAAGCATGAGGACTTACATCTTCTAGAAACAAGAAACCACTAGGGTGATCGGTTGGCAAGGCAACAAATTGAACCCGACCTAGGGCTGACTATTGAGTGAATTCCACTGGGGGACTTAAATTAGATCAAAGATAGTCAAAGATTAATTTCATTTTTAGTTTGTTTTGATAGATTCTGTTGGTTTACGATGGATCACACTGAGAAGGAGCTTATACCAGCCTAGACCTATCTCAGATTTACTGAATCAAAGGGAGTACCTTCCCATCGATTGGAGAACTATCTGACCAAAGGAGTGCCTTTCGGTTTATAATGATCAATTTAAGAGAAGAAAGCTCGGGGACTCACATCTTCCACTACAAAAGACCACTGGGGGTGATCGATTGCTTTGGGCAACAAACTGAACCCGACCTAGGGCAGCCCGTCAGTTTGTTACAGTCATGGTAGAAAGAATGCGTCATAGTCTTACATCTTCCAAAGTGGAATGATTGCCAGGGTAACCTGCTTGTCGAAAAATAGATTGAACATGACCTAATGACTACGAAGTAACACTGAGGATTTATCTCAACTGTAGTCGGAAATTCCTATGGGAGTTCTCACCGACACGCCTAAAGATAGGATGCTTGCTTGGGAAAAGGGGCCCTTTGGGGCTTGAATTCTAATCCACAAGTGAATTAATTATTTGTTTATTTAGTTTGTTTATAGTGGACCTTGTTGGTTCAAGGGATCAAACCGAGAAGGAGCTTGTATCGCCTAGACCTATCTCCATTTTAACAAGGGAGAATCGCATTGAACAAATTTTCCAACCACAGGGGTGGCTACTAGGAAAGGGGGACTATCCAATCCAAAGGTAACCCAGGTGATGTCTAACTAGGGTCGTAAAGGACGTGATCCAAATAGAATGCCCTATTGACCTCATTTTTAGAATGAGCTCTCAACACCTCCATCTTAGGCTTCAGATTCCTCTTAGACTTTAAGAGTTCCTTAGTCTTAAGACACATCTCCCTAGCCCTAAAAGACTTAGAAGAGTTAGCCATAGGAATTCTCATTTCAAATTAAAAATCCTCTTAAATCCTTTAAATTCCCATTAATGGACTTAACCCAAATCATGATTAAACTCTTTCAAATTCTTGAAATTTTCTCATGATCAATTTATATTCTCATTTATATTCACATATATAAATGAAATATAAATTCAAATAATCAAAACCAATTCCAAAAATCAAACTCAAATCTACTCAAAATCAAATATAAGCCTTTCAAGCTAAAATCATGAACTTAGCCAAATCACATTCAAATGCCAAACTCTTGATTTTCTCTATGGTTCAATCAATCCTACAATCATGAGCTCTTATATAAATCCAAACCTCAATCAAACAATTAAAACCCAAATCAAAAATCAAACCCAAGACTCCTTCATATTCTTCCTTTGAATATAAAATTTTCAAATGGATCAAAATCCATTTGACTTCAAACCTCTTGTAAATGGATTTATATTTCAACCATAGGTCCATATACAAGATCAATCAACTCCAAATCAAGCTTTGACCAAGCCATTTGACCCACTTAGGCTCACTTGACCCAAAGTGACCTAAAGTACCATTATGAGCCAACTTTTGATCCTAACTAAATTTGATGAACCAAACTCATATATCCCTCTCATCATGATCAATAATTATTATGGGATGATCAATCAATCAAATTGGGTCAAACCAAGTCAAACCTAAGGGTTGACCAAGTCAACTCTGAATCTGAAATGAAACCTAACATAGCCAAAATTTATCATATGTTAAATTGATTGAAACCATTGATCTAAATTCACTCATGATTTATGTTTGAACTTGACCAAGCCAACATTTGAGCCAACCTCAATTGGCCTCATTTGACTAAGTTGACCCATTTTGACCTAAAGGGTCAAAATGTGTCAAAACTTGATCTAAGCAAAATTGATTGAAACCAATGGATCAAGTCCATTCCAAATCACTTGTGGAACCTGACCAAAGCCTCAATTGGTCAACTAGACCCAACCTAGCCCAATTGACTTTAGACCCAACATGATTTAAAGGGGTCATGTTGAGCCAAAAGTGAACCTAACCCAGATTGATTGGGAACAAAGATACCAATCCACTCCATATGACTAACCTAACCTAAAACTACCCTTGACCTAACCCAAATAGGTCAAATGGGTCAAATAGGTCAACTTGACCAATTTGACCTAAATGAGTCATATGAACCAAAACAAAATCTATACCAAATTGAACCAAACCAAAGGCACAAAAATATTTCAAATGGTCATATGAACTTGACCCGACCCTTAGTTTGACCCAATTTGACCTATTGGTCAACTTGACCCATTTTGACCTAAATGGGTCAACATGAGCCAAACCCTATTAAATGGATTTCAAATCCATTGAAACTTGGTCCAACCTATTTTCTCAATATACTAAACATACCCAAATTGAAAAAAAAATAACAAAATGACCATTTTACCCCTAGTCCATAGAACAAATTTTGGCCTAGCTTATGGGTATTTTGGTCATACACTCATCTCAATCACTTAAGGCTCTCCTAAAAGCTCAAGGGGACTTAGTGATGAGTGGTGCACCCAACCCAATGGGTTTGGGTCAACCCATTTAGCCCATGGACCAAACTTGACCACCTATGGCAAAATTGGATTTTCAAACTCCCCAAGCATTTGATGCACATGGAGCAAGCATTCCACTCCTCTAGCCAAACCAACCATGTGCATTGATCTAACAACCGAAACATCCCACTGCATAGTGTCAATTGGATCAAAATGGCAAGCTCATTGCTGGCCGACCGATTTCCATAGGGGGAGATATACTCCCCCTAATCCACTAAAATTTTGATGCACTCTTGATCGATTGAGGCCTAGAGAGAGTTAGCAAACATCAGATACCTTTCCCATGGCCCCTAAAGAGGATTTGAATCTTGCTTTCTTCGATTTTGCATAGTGTAAAATAAGGGAGCTTGATCCAATAGTGAATTTTCTCCAAACTTAATCTCCTTCCAATTCCTCTTGCACACTTGATCTAGGAGCTAAGTCAAATTGGCCCAAGATTTCTCTAAAGTTTTAGAGGCAAGGGAGAGTTGCCGCAAGGGAGATCAAGAGGAGTTGATCCACCCATTCATCCACTCAACCTCAAGACCTAGGAACTTCAATAAGGCTTCGTCTCCACTAGACGAAGCTACCTTATCGATCTAGAGCACTGGTGATCACCTCCGACGAGGTTAGTGATTTTCTGACCACTTAGATTAATAGGTATTGGTCCTTTGTGAAAGGAATTTTCATTGCATGTGAAATTGACCATTGGATTGGCTGCTCTAGTCCTTTAGATGGTGTGGGTTGAGTCTTGAATGAATCTATGCTAGATCAGGCTCGGATCTCCCCTTAGATCATGGATGGTTCACATTGGTCCTCAGGGAAGAATTCACCCATCTCAGTCCATCCTGCATTTTAGATGGATAGAGATTATTAGGCATGTTTTAGAAATTAATTCTCCTTTTAAAATCACGGGTGTATCCTCGCCCGCTCGATCTTTGATCGGATGACGAAGAGTAGCCCCCTTGATGTGATTTTAAGTGGGTAGCTCGCAATGTGTGTAAAGCCGACCACGCCGCCACACGCCGCGTGAGCGGGCATTAGGTGGATTAATTAGGGATTATTATTAATTAATTAATTTAGATAACTTCAAAACCATAACTCCTCATGAAAAATTAGAAAAATATAACTAAAAAATGCTATGGATAGACAATTCCATCTAAAATATTTTAAAAATATTTTCAATAGATTTTGAATTCTCATTTTCTCCGAATTTGGGTTTCTTTGGGAATGTTAATTAGCTTATTCTCTAATTAAGTCACCAATTGATCTCAAATTTTTAGGGTTCATTTTGGGGGATGACCCCTCCCTAATTTTCTTGAGATTTATTGAGGCCTTAATTGAAAAAATTGTTATTCCTTACCCCTTCATGTAATTAAGGGTAAGAATAATTAGTGGATTTACCTATGATTAAATTTGATTAAAGTTAGATCTAATGAGTAGGGGTTTTATGAAATAATTTTGGGGCATTTCCCAAAAGCTATTCCTAAACCACCTTTTCTTTCCTTAATCCCCCTCTTAATTAAGAGTTAATACATTAATTATCCCTTTAAATAATTTTCAAAAATTCTAAATAGTTCCAAAACTTAATTAATCTACCTTGGGTAGATGCTTAGGTGTTTAATAGCCTAAGTCTAATTAAGAAAATTAAAAGTACTTAATTAGAGAGTGTGAAGGGGGTGTTTTAAAAGTACTTAAGCTAAAATCCCTTAGCTTAATTAACTTTTAATTGTGAGCCAAATTACATTAGGCCCTTTCAGTATTAGGTGCATTGCAAATTTTAATAACTTGTGAGTTTTATGTCATCTCATTGGCTCATAATTACTTAATTAATTTTTCTAAGGTGGTGTAGGTAAGGGTTAATTAAGCTACTTAATTCATATTCTAACCTAATCAACACTTAAAATTGGATTTAATTATTTAAAAATTAAACCAAAATACAAAACACATGTGGGAATGGGTTAGGAATAGCAAACTCATGTCACCTTTTTAAAATTAAATTAAACTTCAAACTAAACAAAAATCATTTTGAAATTCACTTTGATTTATTCTAAATTTTCTTATTCTTTAAGAATGTCTTTAGGATTTAAGTAAAGTGAGTATGTTTACATGCTTTCATTACTTTATATCTTTCCCAACATGTTAAACTGTATGCCATGTGATTCATGCATCCATAATTTTATGTTTTCAAAGTTTTAAAATGAAAGTGCTTACTTTATGTCAAATGTGCATGTGTTGGCTAAAGTAAAATATGAGCGGCTATTATCAATACTAAATCCAAAATATTTTCAAAACTTATAAATGAAATATAAATCTGAAAGTGTACTATTCATATCTTAATTATTAGCTTGCATGTGATGAATTATAAAGTCATGTTTAGTGTAGCCTTTTTTTTTTCTTTCTTATGTTAGCATAATTTTGAATAGAGTTGGTAAGATGTAGGGTCCATTTGAAAAGAACCCAACACTTACCTAATTCTATACCCTATTCATCCCTATGCTTTAGAAGGGTTGCCTATACTTGCATGAATAAATTGCATAAACAAAATGAAACTATTAAATAACTTTTGCATATTCCTTCTCCATTTCATTTATTTTACATACATGTTTGTACTTAAGAAAAGTGGTATATTAGTCTAGACAACCCCGAGGTTGCGAGGCTTTAAGTAGCCCTAAGTAGGTCTTGTACCTTACACCTTTAGTTAACAATGATGCTGTACTCACTTATGCCTTTCTTACTTTCATGCATGTATGTGAAATTTTGGATAAGGAAAACTTTTTCTAATTAAGAAAAATCATGCATATTCAACTTCTAAATTTTCCTAAATGAAGTACTTAGCATGCATCATAAAGTGTGTTAACTATTCACATTTGCATATATAGATATGTTTAGGGTCCATCCATATGCATGTTATATATGTTGGGAAAGAATTGAAGTAATGTGTGTTATGTGAATTTTGATTCATTTTCCTTAATCTTAAATTGCCTTTCTTTTGGATAGGTTTGCTTAGAGTTGATATAAACTTAGGATTAATTAAAAATTTAATCAAAACATTCACCTAAATGAAACTAAAATTGTGAACTTACCTTAGAAATTACTTAATGATTAGGGAAGGAAAGAGAAGTTCTCTTCCCTTTCTCTCTCTTTATAACTTAATAATTAATTGTAGGTTTCACTTAAACTAAATTGAAAAATAAAATAAAAATAACCCAAAACACTTAAACAACTTAAATGAAACTGTCCTCTAAGTTGAATATGTCCTTCACACTTAGAAAACTTTAACCTAAAGTCCTAAGATAAGCATGCCACACAAACCTTCAAAGCACAGACCTTAGCCTAAGTCACCACTTCTAGCTTTAGTTAGGTCGGTGCATGGCTTGATGTTATGTTTTGTTTCATGATGAATATTTTAGACTGGATGTTATGGTGTATGCTCGTAGAATGAATGGTAGGATGTGCTTAGTCTAACTCTTCTTTTATGTAGGGGATTATGTGTGTGTTTTTTTTTTTGGATGTGGGACACCACGCAGATCTTAGGTGGTACTTAATTAAGTGATTGAGTATGACATTAAGGAATGATATACTATCTCAAAAGATAGAAATCACCACCCTATAATGGACCTAATCACCCAAGAAGGACTCCTAAGGCATGACGGGTCTTCAAATATACCAGAGATCTTTCCCCTACTTTACATGGAAAAGTAAAGTAGGATTTATTTTAAGCTGGGTTCATTAAGTTCCCTATGGAGGCAAGCCCCCATAGTTAATTACATCCTAAGGAATGGGAATTCCTTAAGAATAATCTCGATTAAAGTAGACAATTATGGTCTCCAATGATTTCAAGGTTAAGACTATCAAAGGATTGGCTATTTTAGAAAATCAAATGGGATAGATCAAGGAGAAAACTTATTTTTGGAATACAAAGGGAGAAAGTAAGAAATGCTCATGATACTAGAAAGCTTAGTGAGCATTCCAATCTACCTTATAGTTGGGCTTTATATTTTTGAAATTGAAGAGAGTTAATTATCTGAGTTGACATTTTATCAGATTGCTAAGACTTATAATTCCACAACATAAGATTATGAAAATGCCTAAAAGGTGTGGATTTATGCTTGTAGCCCGAAGGAAACAGCTACCTCAAATTCCTAAACTGAGGAGCCTTGGTATAAAATAAAGGCACGACCTAAATCTAAGGCGAGAATGGGTATATGGTTTACCTCCATAAGAGAGAATAAATCACCTGACTGCTGGACTTATTACCGCCGAGTGGCGCCTAACCTCCCACGCTTTAAATCCATGTAAAAGTCTTATGCTTTGCAAGATGGCTAGGTCATTCATTTAGAAAGGAAACTAAGTCCTTGGACTCACTCCCTAAGAGACTAGAGTATGAGCGGTATGAATCCATGACTTAATCTAATGCAAATTTTATCAAATTTATTTGATTCTTTTGGACTTTTATTTTGACTGTGCTATGGGATTTTGTATGCCTAAATGCATGAGAATTTGATTATGGGCCAAATCAAGAGAGAAGGGGGTGTCATCCACCAAAGGCTCTCATAGGTTATGCCTTGGTTCTCTGGCAAGGATGGAAGCCCCCTCTTAACAAGAGTGGAAGAATATGACATGCATGATATTATACATTCATTCATCCTGGGTTACTAAAAATTTTATTATCTTGATTTAATTCCTAGGATTTTATGTGAGGTTATGAGTTGCTAATTGGGGTAGAAAAATTAATTTTATCCTAAGAGCCTGCCGCATCCAGGCCACACATTCAAGCATCAATCATAAAGAAGACTATGAAAAGCATGCTGTTCTAATGCGCAATCTAAACACAACATCAAACAATTTTATAGACTACCGTAAAAGAATAAAAGGCCATTGCGGTCGGGTTCCGCTGTACACCCCAAAAAGAAAAAAAAGATGGGTAGCCGAGCTCTACCCTTATACAACCCAGATTACAAAAATAATAGATATGCTATGGGGGTCTTCTTTTCTTCATTCATCATTCTTTTTCTTTTGATTTGATTTGCTCCAAAGGCATCACAGGGCACCCCAGAGATTAAGCCTTTTGGCCACTGCTCATCCTAATCCCCCATAACATTAATTTTAATTCCTAATGCAAAATTATATCAAAAATAGGAAAAGTAAATCTAGCTACACTAGCAAAATAAATGTTAGCTAAACACACCATTCAACCCAAGCAGTTATATGAATAATTTGGACTTAGCACCCCACACATGGGTGACCAGGCCCACTTATCCTAATGTGGGTTATGCTTAGGGGTTAAGCAACCTGCACAATAAAAGCATTTATATTTTTTTTATTACTCCGGCCCCTTAAGCACAACCCCCTGCAAAAAATATGATTAGGCTAATAACAGCCTAACATCTAGTATATGAAACATACACCCTAACATCCAGTCTAAAACATTACATCACAAAACAAAACACAACATCATACATACAACGCCCTAACTTAGCACTAGAAGTGATGACTTAGTATTCTAATGTGTGTGCTTAAGGCTTGTGTAGCAAGACTTTACGAGGCTTCTTTAGTTTAAGTTTCAATTTAGAATTTACCTTTGGGTGATTTCAATTTAAATGATATAATGATTTACTTTCATTTTTATTTCAATTTTATTTGGTTGAAATGATGTTTAGGTTCTCAAGAATGAAGAGTAGGATGAATTCCATCTGTAGATAGAACTCACCCTATTTTACATCTTAATTCCTAAAGAATCTAACTAAGGTCCTTAAATATCTTAATTATCCCATTTGAATTTGTGTAATTAATTCGAATAGATTTATTTGATTTGATTTAGAATTTAGAATTCAAGTTTATTTAAGCATTTGATTGATTGATTTTGGATTAGAAGTTTTAGTTTAATTGCATCTTGATAATTCAATATCCTTAATATCTAGTGAAGTTTAAGTCCTGCTTAAGTTCATGTGTTTTTTGGTTAATTTTAGATAAGTTGTTTTGATTTAATTGAATCTTGATAATTCAATATCCTTTTGAATTAATATTTAACTCTTTTCTCTGATCATGGTTGTGTGATTTAACTTTATGTTTATTTAATTCGATTATGGTCCATTTATTTGTAGTTTGATCGGATTATATTAATTGAGATTTTATTTTGATTTTAATTGGGTTTGATTCTTTGTAATTAGGATTTTATTTTTAATCACATCCATTTGTCATGTTCATCAAAGTTTGGTTTGTATTTTGATTTCATACATTGGATAGTTGCTTAGTTTATCTTATTTAAGTAAATGAGATTTGATTTGATTGTATATTAAATTGATGAGAGTCTTTCTTAATTTAGTTTAATCTGATTTAATTTGATTTGATTAGCTTTATTGGTCTATTGGTTTGCTTAGGTTCAATGTGATTATGTGATTAGTTTAATTAAGAAGTGTATTTATGTTAATTATAAAGGTTTGTTTAATTTTCAATTTGGTTTCATATTTGTTTAGACTAATGATGTAATTAATGACTTAATGGTTTAGGTTTAATTTAGGTTTTGATTAGTATTTAATTACATTTTTATTGATTAAACTTAAGTTTAATGTGATTAATTTGATTAACTTAATTAGTTTGTTTAAGAGGTGTGATCAAATTACTAAATTAAGTAAAGATTTATTTAATTTTTTTTCATTTGATTTCATATTTATTTAGGTTAATGATGCAATTAGTGAGTTAATGATTTAAGTTTAAATTAGGATTTGATTAGCATTTAATTGCATTTTATGTTTAATTAAGCTTAAGTTTAATATGATTAATTTAATTGACTTAATTAATTTATTTAATAGGTGTGATTAAATTAATTAATAGATTAATTAAGTTTTTTTTATTTTGATTAATTTTAATGTTATTTATAAAATTAATTTAGTTTATTAAGATGATGGATTAATTTATTAAGTTTGCATTAATTAGATGTTTGATTAATTAAGTTTGATTAAGGGTCAATTAAAATTATTATATTAATTAAGGGTTTATTTAATTAGAGATTAATGACTTAATGATTTAGGTTTAATTTAAGTTTTGATTAGTGTTTAATTACATCTTAATTATGTTTGATTAAGCTTAGGTTTAATATGATTAATTTGATTAACTTAATTAGTTTATTTAAGGGGTGTGATTATTAAATTTAATTAGGGCTTGATTTAAGCTTAAGAGTTAGCTTTAATGTGTCTTATTTAAATTAATTTGATTAATTAAGGTGATGTATTAATTTATTAAGTTTGCATTAATTAGATGTTTGACTAATTAAGTTTGATTAAGGGTAATTAAAATTTAAATAATTAGATTAATTCAGGGTTTATTTAATTAGAGATTAATGACTTAATTTCCCACATGTGAGTGATTTGGTTTAGTTAAGTATTTTCTTTAAGTTTGATTTGATGAAAGGATTATTGTTATTACCATCATTGTTATTAAGTGAATTAATTATTTATTTTATTTCAATTATGTTTGATTATTTATGATTAGAGTTTTATTTGATTTGATTCATTTGTTATGTTTGTTTAATTTCATTAACATATTTGATTTAGTTATTAGGTTGAAATATTTATTAATTAATTAATTATCTTATTCCAAATGGATGTGATTTAATCATATGTTAATTAAGTATACTTTAATTTTATTTTGTTTAATTCGATTAGTATCAAATGATTAAAGTTTCCTAAATTTGATGGATTTTGGGTTTGATTTAAGATTTAATCTTTTAATTGAGTTTTATTAACCTAAATAGGTTTAATCATATTTAATTTAATCTTCTTTACATATGATATTTTTCTGATTTGAGGTTTGATTAATGTTTGCTTAAGTGCTATTTCATTTCTGATTTTGATTTAATATTTAAATTGTTTTTAGATTATATTTTAATTAACTCTTTAATTGATTAAACTCTAATCTTAAGCATTTATTTGGGGTTCATTAAGACTCAGAAGATCACATTATTTTTTTAAGAGTCCTGGATGTCAATTGAAGTGATTTAAGCCATTTTGAAGATTTTTGTAAATTTCTGAATTTTTATTTAATTTATTTTATTAAAATGGATAATCTAAACTTCAAAATTTAATTTCTCTCAATCCAAAGGCCCTTTTTGCTTGAAATGTTTATGGTAGGTATTTTTTAAGTTTGGTTTGAATCCCTAAAAATTTTAACTTAATTTGACTTATATTTTTGGTTTAATTAATAAAATATAATTTTCACTAAAATTCAAATTAAGCTCATAATACTCTGTGCAATTTTGGAATTTTGGGTCTGTTGGATTCCAATTGGAAAGACAAATCCAACGAGCCCTTGTTTGCACTTTTTGGTTTAGTATTTTATTTTCTATGAATTTGTGAAGTTTGAGGTGATTTAAATTAATAATATTATTATAATTTTAAAAAAAGGAAATACGCGCGATTTGGGAGGGAAGAGACAACGATCTGCTCACTTTAGACCGTCCGATCACAGATCGGATGGTCGAGATTGGATCGCACGATCCAGAGGCTAGGATCACGAGATCGGCTCACGATCCGACGGTCCAGATTGTTTTAGGTGATTCGAAGCTCGGATCGCATGATCTGAACCGTCCCATCATGCGAACCATGCGATCGGATGGTCTAGATCGTGTCATGTGATCTAAAGGCCCAGACCGCATGATCCATGCGTGATTCGGCCGCCTAACCGCCAATCTAATCGGATCGGATGGTATGGGAGCGCATGGTGAATAGTATTTTCAAGGGTATTTTTGGAAAAAATGAGAGTTTCTAAGCCAAAACTTGTCCAAATAGATCCATTTTCATGCCGATTTGCACCGAAAAAAATTCTATTTCCTAATTGGGATGATTTAAAGTAAAAATGGTAGATTATCTAAGAAAAATTTCTAAAATTGTGAGAAAATTAATACAAAATATGCAAAATCCTAAGATCATCTATGGTTTGATGAAATTTACCTCACTGAGGATGATTTTCGGCAGCGGTGAAGATCCGAGCAAACTCCTAGGTATGTGAGGAAGCTTTGGAGTGATCTTTAGCCCTTGCCTCCCTTTGGAACGTCACCTTCTCCGATGTCTTCCGTCGTCTTGCCGGAAGAACAATTACTTGTGTTTTTGAGCTCAAAATGGCTCAAAGAAGTGGGGGATGGGTTCCTTTCTGCTTTAGGGAGCTTTTGGTGGCTGAATGGTGGTGGGAGGAAGAGATCTAAAGCCTTATCTCCCCCTCCTTTTATAATGGCCGAAAATTTAATATTTTTTTTTTGAATTTTTTAGCTCCAAATTGATTGTCATCTTATGAGGTGGTTGGGATGGATGCTAAATTGATTGAGGACTTTGGATTTTTGCTCCAAAGTCCTCTCTTCCTGCCATATGATCAGATTTATTCAATATAAATGTTGGGGATGAGTTAAGTGCATGTGATGGGGGGAATTAAATGAGGTTGGATGGAATCCTATGTGGGGGAGGATTCATGAGGAGTTTAAATGAGTTGGGTTTGTTTTGGGCTGATCCCAAATAGGTTTGGCTCGGGTTTGATCAGCCCCCAATGGGTTTTGGCCCAATTTGGGTCATATGGGTCATTTTGGGTCAAATTGACCCATTTGTCCAAAATTGGCCAAATTAGCTTGGGTTATGGGTTGATTCATGTTCAATTGGCTAATTGAAGATGAATGTCATCTTTGGTTTGAGTTAATTTGGATTTAATTTTTATTTAGGCTAAATTGACCCTTTCGGCCAATTTGGGCTAGGTTGGGTCAAGTTGACCAATTGAGCTCGATTAATCAAATTGAGTTTAATTATGGCTTTGTCCAAGTTCAATAATCAATTTAAAATGAATTTGAGCCATTGGTTACAATCAATTTGGGTTAGATCATGATTTGACCGATTTTGTCCTTTAGGCCAATTTAAGTCAATTTGGATCAAATGACCAATTGGGCTTGGTTTGGCCCAATTGATTGCAATTGATCATCCTAGGGTGATCAACAATCATGGTGGAAAATTTTGGTGAGCTTGGTTCAATCCAATTTGGGTTGGATTAGAAGTTGGCTCAAATGGGTCCTTTAAGTCACTTTGGGTCAAGTGGACCTAAGTGGGTCAATTGGTTTGGTTTTGGTTTGATTCAAGTTTAGTTGAACTTATATATCAGCCCTAGATTGGAATATAAATTCAATGACAATCAATTTGGATTCTAAGGGATTTTGGCTCATTTGAAAATTTTAAGTCAAAAGGGCTAAGTTGGGTTTGACTTGGGTTGGTTTCGATTTGATTTGATGATTGTAGGTTTCATTTATGTTTGGGTAGATAATTGAATGAATGATTGATTCAAGAGAAAATTTATTGGTTTTGACTTGATCTGGATAGAATTTGTCAAAGTCCAAAGAATTGGCTTAAAGGGTTTAGATTGAGTTTGGATTTGATTTTCGATATAGTTTTGGTCATTTGAATTTGGGTTTTATTTATATTTATGAATATAAATGAAGGAATAATTGATTTATAAAGAGATCAATTGAGATTGATTTGATTTAAGGGGAGTTTTGGCTAAGCTTATGAATGTGGTTCATATGGCTTAGGAAGGGATTTTAGGATTTAAATTTGATTTTGGGTTTCAATCATTTGGTGTTAAATTTTGAAATTAGATTTAGAATTTGAATTTAAGATTTGGTTTGAGAATTGAGTCTGGGTTTGATTTGAGAAAGTGTATCTAGATTGGGTTTAGGCTATGAGATAGGTAATTTCTTAAACTCTAAGGCAAAGCCTAATCTTATGATTAACACTTCTAAGTCTCTAGGCTTAGGTTAAGTGTTCACCTAATCACTAGATCTGTCTTATGATAAAGGAAATCTTACTGTCTAGAAGAGTCCTAAGTCTAAGAAGAGGAGGTTAAGAGCTCACTCCAAAAGTGAGGTCAACATTGTGCTAAAGGGGCGCTATGATAAATAAAAATATAAATGCTTCTTGCTTGCAGGTGCTTATACCCCTTAGCATAATCCATAGGCCAGGTGGACTTAGTCACCCATGTGTGGGGTGATAAGTCCAATATACATGCTTGAGATTTGTGTAGTGTGATTTGATTAACCTTTGTTTGTAGGTGTTAGTTAGATTTACACTTTTCCTTTTCATGTAAAAAATTATATATTTAGGATTTTGGAATGATTTATTATGGGGGATTAGGATGAACATGGTCATAAGATCCAATCTTATGCACCATGTGAAGCCTTTAGAGTATCTACCATTCAACCATCCAAAGGAAGATCCAAAGAAGAAAGAAAGAAAGAAGAAAAGAAAGAAAGAAGAAAGAAGAAAGAAGAATAAAGCTAAAAGACCCCCCGGCTTGTGCGGTGGTGCTCGACCACAAACGACCATTTATTCCTTTTGCGATTAGCTTTATAAATTGTTTGATGATTTGTTTAGCTTTTGCATTAAGTGGCATGCTTTTCTAGTTTCTTCCTTGCTTTATGTATGGCCTAGATGTGGATTAGGCTCTTTAGAAAAAAAATGAATCTTTTACCCAACTTAACAATTCAAATTAAAGTTAAATAACTCATAACCTCACCTAAAGCTTAAGATTAAAATCAAGATAAAAGAATTGGTGGATGAGTATTTTCTTTATAACATCATGCACAAATGCATCTTATTTCACTCTTGATTGGAGAGCTTTCATCGCTTGCCGAGAACCCACTTGACCTTTGAGGTGGATACTCACCCCTACCTTCTCACTAATTTTGGCCAATAATATTATTTCTTATGTATCATAAAAATTCTATTATGAGTCAAAATAATTGTCCAAAAAATGACAATAAAATGGAATTTGAAATGCATTAAATTTAAGTCATTTGAAGCATGGCCTTTACATGATCTAGTTTCTTTAGGGAGTGAGTTTAAGGACTTAGTCTCTTTTTAAATAAAATAGCCTAGCTATCTTACATAAGCATAAAGACTTGCCTACATGTATTTAAAATTGTAGGAGAAGTTAGGCCACCCGCTTGTAAGTCCAAGTCATTTGTGTCCTCTGTGGAGGTAAACTAATTACCCATTTTCTCCTTAAATTTAGGTTGTGCTTTTAGCCCTCGCTGAAGTTCCCTAGATTTAGGTTCTGAGGTTGCTTCTCCTCTTTGTGGGCCATAAGCATAATTCCTCACCTCCTAGACATTTCCTTAATCTTGTGTTAAGGAATCTTAAGTCCTAAAATTCTAATGAAAATACAACTCAAACAAACTAAATTAATTTCTAAAATGTAAAGCCCAATTTTAGGATAGTTTGAGATGCTAGGTTTCTAGCATTGCATCTCTTTATTTTTCTTTTTTTGGCTTCGATAATAACTCCCTCTTTTGATCAATCTCATTTGATCTTCAAACATAAACTAATCGATTGATAGTCCTTCCTATTGAAATCTTTAGAGACAACAATCATTTAGCTTAATCGAGAGTTTTCCTAAAGGATCTTGTCCTTTAGGATGTAATTAACTATGAAGGCTTGCCCTTGTAGGAAACTTAACGAACCCGATTTAAAATAAACTATGCTTTACTTTTTCATGTAAAGTAGAGGAAGAATCTCTAGTACATATGCAAACCCATCATCCTTAGGAGTTCTTATTAAGGTGATTAGTTCCATTAAAGGGTAGTGACTTCTGTCTTTCGAGATAGTACACTATTTCCTTGATGCATATCTGATCACCTGAATAGGTATATTTAGATCTGCGTGGCATCTTACCAAGATGAATTTTCACATATATAATTTTTTCTCTCCTTTCACCACAGATTTGAAGGCAACTCTATTTGTGTGTGGGAGTTTTTCTCCATGGATTTTTCTGGCGACTCCGCTGGGGATGGTTTCTCTCTCCATCTTTGGTAAATGATCATTGTCTTTGAGTATCGATAGTGGGTTTGTACTTTGGTATGAATCCAAGACTATCCTTCTTTTCGTTGGCACTTAGCTCATTTCATTCTTGAGTTGAGTTAGCCAACATCTTTAGGTTTTAGGACCGCATTCCTTGTTGGTCTTAAAACCCCCATTAGTTTCTCCAATGGGTAAAATGAAATTATCTAAAATAAAAAGAAACTTCTTTTCAAGACTTCCTCATCATTTTCATGATAAGGAAAGGCTCATCCTAAAAATAATAATCTTCCATAAAGAACTTTGCTTTTTCAAAAGCACCTCTTTCAAAAATGCACTTAATAAAATATTTTTCACAAAATTTTGTTACCTTCATTTAACAATTCCCATGATTGTTACATGTAGGGATTTTCAAAAATAAAACTAATATAATTTTCCAAAAGCACAAATGAACATCTTCTTTGAATTCACTTTAATGAAGATTTCATTTTCAAAATAAAATGAACAATCATCTTTTCCAAAATCACAATCATAATCATAAAGTTTTCAAAAAAAAAAAGCATACATGAATCTCCATATTCAATGTGCTCACACTTATTAGAAAGTTCATGTGTAATATACTTAAAATTTTCAAAAAAGCACAAATGAACACCTTCATTTATATACTTAAGTTTATTAAATGAAGATTTCATTCCCAAATAATAAAAAATCATTTAGAAATCTCACACATGTTTTAAGTTAGAATTCCTCTCTTCAAAAAGCAACAATCACACAAAAAATTTCATACTTCAAAAATAAATTGATCTCCATTCTACATACTTAAATTTGTTGAATGGAGGTCCTCTTCAAACATTAAAACCAACAATCATAATTCAAAATTTTTAAAACAAACTTCATTTAACATACCCAAATTTGTTAAGTAAAGTTCCCAAATCCAAAAATTCAAAAAAATTTCAAAGCACATTTGGAAGCTCACTTAACATACCTAGATTTGTTAAGTGAAGTCTCCAAATCCCAAAATCAAAAATTTTTAAACACATTTGGAACCTCACTTAACATACCCAAATTTGTTAAGTGAAGTTTCCAAATTCAAAATCCAAAAATTTCAAACACATTTGGAACCTCACTTAACATACCCAAATTTGTTAAGTGAAGTCTCCAAATTCAAAACCCAACAAAAATTTTCAAACATACCTTTGGAATTTCATTTAGCATAATCAAATTTGCTAAGTGAAGTTTTCAAATCTAAAATCAAAAATCGACAATCATATCTCAACATTGTCAAACACATTTGGAACTTCATTTAACATACCCAAATTTGTTAAGTGAAGTATCCAAATCCAAAATTCACATTTCAAAAATTTTTCAAACACATTTGGAACTTCATTTAATATACCGAAATTTGTTAAGTGAAGTCTCCAAATTTAAAATCCAATAAAAATTTTCAAACATACATTTGAGATTTCTTTTAGTATAATCAAATTTGCTAAGTGAAGCTTCCAAATCCAAAATAAAAATCAACAATCACATTTCAAAGTTTTCTAAATGCATTTGGAATCTCACTTAACATACTCAAATTTGTTAAGTGAAGTCTCCAAATCCAAAAATCAAAATTTTCTAACACATTTTGGAACTTCTTCCCATAGCATACCAAATTTGCTAAGGAGAAGTTTCCATTTTTTTAAAAAGCAAAAGAAATCAAAATTTTAAGCACACCATTTGGAATCTCATATTAGCATACTCAAATTTGCTAAAGTGAAATTTCCATTTCATAAAACCAAGAGGGACTTCATCTTTAGCATACCAAATTTGCTAAAGTTGAATCTCCACTTTCAAACACATCAAAACATAACAAAACACTTAGGATTCCCTTAGCATACCAAATTTGCTAAAGGATCCTACCCTTTTCAAAATCAAAATTTTCCAAACAAATGAAACACTTAGGATTTTCTAAGCATGCCTAAATTTGCTAAGAATCCTATTTTTAAAATCAAACAAAACACACTTGGGTACTTAGCATACCTAAATTTACTAAGTAAGAATTTAAAAATTTTACAAAAAAAAAAAAATCAAATCAAAACAAGTTTACAAAAAGAACCAATCACTTTTACTTCACTTAACATACTTAAATTTGCTAATTAAAGTAAAATTCCAAAACATTCAAACAACACAAAATCATTTGACCCTTACTTTTAACATACCTAAATTTTTTAAAGGAAAGGGTCCCAAAAACCATAGACTCAAATTTGAAATGATAATGAACCTATGGAAGCATCCTATCAAAATCTTGAATCCATATTTCAACATACTCAAATTTGTTGAAGTTTGGATTCATACTCAAATTCCCCTTTCAATCAATCTTTCCAAATTCATTTGAACCCCACCTAACACTTCCAAGTTGTTGGATGTGGGTTCAAATTTTCAAAATTAAAAAAAATAAAAATAAAAATCTATGGAGATAGAAAATTGAAGCAAGTTTGTTTCTCATTGCAGATCTCTTTTAGTCAGTGTAGTTTGAGTTTCAATTTACTTTAGTCAGTGCAATGGCAGGTTCCCATAAATTCATCTTTACTTTCCCTCATGGCATGGATCTAGCCTTGGATCAGGCTGACTTCCCTCATTTGGATCACACCCGTTTGATCCACTTTGGCCATGGATTTGAGGTGTCCAGGATCACTTGTGAGGGCATTCCCCTCACTACAGTCAGCAAGAAGAAGGTGGCTGGGTAGAAGTCGGTCATCAGGGTAGACTTACCCTCTGATTCAGAGATCTCCTCACTGAAGAGGAAATTTGTGGTAGTACAGCACTCAAGATCGGAAATTCCAGCCCGGCAGTTCATCCCAAAGTTGCACATGTTTCCCCGGTGCATGCTAGCACACTACCATCTGTACCCTCCAAGGGTAAGGCTCCCTTGGTTTCAAGGCTTACTTCCCCTACATTTGAGTACAGGTCTAGCTCACACTCCTCTCATCCTACTTGCACCTAACATAGGAATAAGAACCGTATGGTCAAATGGTTCCATACTCGGATAGCCAGAGAGCTTGAGGCAGCTACCAGATTAGCCATGGATGAGTCTCCCATGGTCATTTCACCATTGGTTACAAAAAACCAATTTCATCCTCACTTAGGATAGAGAGGATGCCAGGAGGATCCATTCATCGCCTCCTCCAGTGGTGCATCTACAGCCAATAATTTCTCAGAGTAGGAGGTCGTATGCTGACCTTCACTCTATTCTACGCCAGATAGGCAGAGCATACGGATGCTCGGAGTCCGGTACCCAGTTTGATCTACGATTTGTTATCCCCCGCAACATAGGGAGGAAGATCCTTCAGGAAAGGGCCCGTGAGGCCTATACATCATACATTACCAGCAGAGAGCAACAGAGGTTCAATCATCAGTTAGCCACTTCTACTTTGGTGGAGTTTCCAGCTTGGTGCAGTACCCACGCTGATCATACTGATAGTATCCTCCTCATGGGGACCAGCCATCATAGAAGGGCAGCTCCTGTACACATAGAGTCGATGGTGTCTCCACCCCACTGCTCTACTCCACACCTGCCATCACCAGTGCAGGTTCCAGAATCACCTATTCCATCCAAGGCCATGAAGGCGGCCTTCGAGGAGAAACATATCCCATTGGTGATCCGCTGACGGGGATCCTACTCCTACACCCCATAGGGTGAGCTCTCCCGCTCGACCTTCTGCCTCAGTAGTGGTGCGGAAGGAGTTGCGACCCCAGAGCATCATGGTTGTTCCTTCACCAACTCCACTCATTCAGCCGGATATGGAGATAGTGATGACTATCAGAGATATTTCAGATGACAGTACAGTTGCAATAATGGTAGAGGATCATCCTGGGATTGTTACCCCTATTATAGCCAGAATCAGTCAGGAGTATCATTCTTTTGGTGACTGACTAGATTGACTCCCATTCTGGTGAGTCCGGGTGTCTCGATGATGATCACACAGCTAAGTTTGTACCTACTAAGTTAGATCGATCCTTCATGAGATATAGTTGCATTTTATGGAGAAAAGGAGATCTTAGGGTATGCATGGTTTGATGAATAAAGAGTCGATCCCAATGAAGATTACTTGATGGAGGATTCGTTGGCGTATGCATTCGAGATACTAGGTTCTCTTCTTAGGGAACAACAGGCCATGGAAGTTGATGAGGTTGATCAAGGAGACACCGTAGAATTAGCCCATCACCTCTGACTTCAGTTAAGGCAGAAAGATGAACAGATTAATAGGATAGCTTGCGGACTTATTTGGCGTGTTGCTTGAAGCAAGCCCTCCAGTTCATCCTAGTACGACACCATCCGAATCGTGGGATCCAAAAATTCGCCACTGACCTCTTTTGGAATGAAAAAAGTTATTTTAGTGTCGGTGAAAATTTCAGAAGGTAGATGAATAGTAGATAAGACACTACCTATAGATTTCATCCTTATTTGGTGAGAACTTTTTATACCTGGTTCTAGGTTTCCTATAGGCCCAAGCCCCTATAGTTAATTACCCCTCCCAATATTGAGAGAGAACTTTCAATTAAGGCTAGTCAATAAATCATTAAATAATGAATATATAATAACAGTGAGTGGAGTTTAAGATTTTATGAAATTTATCATTTTAATTTAAAACTTTTGGTTAGGGGAATGATGACGAGCCCTATCTAGATCCCATGATTCCATCATCACGGCTATCATGATCCCGGTTCGCTTAGTTAGAGGAGGTCGACCAACCTGACCAAGGATCCTTGTCGAACACATGGGTTATATTGTCCAAGGTGTCCTTGTAGACTTGGGGTGGAGTTTGTCTAAGGGGACAAATATATGTCAACCTCAGTTAACATAACACTTTTTCCCAACCAAATATATTCTATATTTCACAGCTCAAAGAGCAAAGTCATTGGGGAACACACAAGCTATGGCTGTGATCATAATTTAGTGCCATATCACAGCGAACCACCCGGTCAGAGGGCTCTGGTCATAACCGCCATTTATGTGGTGCCACTTCATAGCAAAATCACTCGAACAGAGGACATGAGCCATGTCTTTATGGGCTTAAGATTATTTGAATGTAAAAATAGTTATGCATTTGATTTGACATTAGCTCTTTGTGAGCGAAATTTTTATTAATTTGTCACCCCAAGACAAACAGTTGTGGAGGGGTGGATTGATTTTAAGTTTTAATTTAAATAATCAATTTCATTTCATTTATATTTTATTTTTTTATTTGAATTTTGAATATTTTATAATTGATTTAGATGTGAATATATGATCATTTATCATTTAAATAATAATAATGATAATCTTTTGAATATAGTAGAGATTGTCAACTCTGACTGGTTCCTTGTAGAGGACCGGGTCTAAATTCAATACTCCCATATTTGTAATCTTCTAAACCTTGTCAACTCTAGCTTGAGAGGATCGGGTTTGAGACTTTTATTTTGAGAGTTTGAATTTAAGAAGTGCCAATAGATTTATCATTTTTCATTTTTATGATAGAATTAGCTATATATAAATAAAATATTATAATAATTAGATTGTTTAGATTTTGTTAACCCGGACCCGGTCTTAAGACCAAACTGGGATGTGTATCATCTGTTCTTTCATATTTGACTTAATGAACACTTCAACATGCACGCGAGTATCTGTTCTTTGAAAATTGTATGGACATTAAGATGTCTAAGTTGAAGTTTAGATGTCAAATCATAGTTTTTGATTTTTGAGTTTTGTTAACCCAGACCCAGTCCTAAGACCAAACCGGGAAGCATAACATCTATTCTTTTGCTTTATATCTAACTTGCATATGTTCCTAAATGTCTGAACATTTCAACGCACATACAAGTATCTATTCTCTTTTTTTATTGTATGGACATATAAATGTCTAGGTTGAAATGTAGGTATCAATTTGCAAGTTTGATTTTTGATATGAAATTTTTAGGTTTTGTTAACCCGGACCCGGTCCTAAGACTAAACTGGGATATAGACCTTGTCAACTTTGACTATCTTCTTGCAGAGGATCAAATCTAGATTAATTATTTCAAGATCTGTCATTCTCCAAACCTTGTCAACTTTATATTGTACATAGAGGATCGGGTTTGAAATTTTCTTCTTGAGATCTTGAACTTGAAAAAAAATATATTAACAATGATGTCAATAGATTTATATTTTGTTATTCTATGATAAAATTAGCTTCTAAGATTTACAATAGCATCATTAGATTTTTAGTTTTTATTAACGTGGACCCGGACCTAAGACCAAATCGGGAAGCATAGCATCTGTGCCTCTATATTTGAATTAATGAACACTTCAACATACATACAAGTATCTATTCTTTTAAAATGTATGGACATTTAGATGTATAAGTAGAAGTAATTATGTTTAATATGACAAATATGTCAAATTGCAAGCATAGATTTTGATACTTAAAACCATAAATCAAATGTACTGTCCATCAAATATGAATTTGACCCTTTCAAATGTTTATCATAGATAAAGTAGAGGTATGCTCTATAAGACAAGTTGACTCTTTCAACTTATTATCATGAGTCAAGTATAGATCTATTCTATAAGATATGTGTTTTCACATACTTACATAAATCAAGTGAGAGTATGTTCTTAATGATATAGGCTCTTTTAAAAGTTTACATGAATCAAATAATTAAGTAAAACATTATTCTTTGAAGTAAGCATGAGATTACTCTCAGTTGCATATTAAAGACATTCAAATTGAATGAAATTTAATAACACTTTGAATACGCACTATGGATCAATTCACTATGCATTTAGCATGAACCTTAAGGCAATAAATTCACATGTAAGGTTATTTCATGATATGTGCAAGAGCTTAGCTCCTTTGGAAATTTACATAAACCATAAAGTAACAAGTTTAGATGTAGAATTTCCTAGTGCATTTGTCATCAACTTAAGTTCATTCAAGCTTATGGTTCAAACTTACCTTAAGCCCACTTTTAAGTGGCTCAATGAAGCACATGTTGTATTTCAAATGGTAATTGAAAATGTCAAATCATGTTCATTATTGAGATATCAAATCTTGTCTTATGCTTGTGAATAAATTATCAAATCTCTTATAATTTAAATTTGATTCAACTTGAGCATTTATGATTGAATCAATTTATCAATATTTTCATAAATATTTTGAGTCTTGATTCACTTTCCATTTGTGGCATATCAAGTTTAAAAGTACGATTGGCATCATATCAAATTCAAACTTTTTATTGATTTATTGAAAATTTTGATAGCCTCCCAGCGTCATCCCCGCATAGGAGGCTGCTTCGGGAGACTAGGACTTCCCACCACACCAAGAAAGGCATGCATGGTAGGTGTCGTGAGACACCGCAGCCTAAAATTTATTTGCCCACCATGCCAAGAAAGGTGTGCATGGGTTAACACAACATAGCATTTCCTTACCACGTTGGGACAACATGAGCAAGTACTTATATCATAACATATTTGTTTGCCATGTTGGAGAAACATGAATAGGCACTTATAGCAACAGATTACCCTACCACATTAGAGAAACATGAACAAGTACTTATAGCAATAGATTTCCCTGCCACATTGAAGAAACATGAATAGGTACTTATAGTAATAGACTTCCCTACCATGTTGGAACAACATGAACATGTACTTATCACAAGTTTCACCGCCATATTGGAGAAATGTGAACGGAAACTTATAGCAACAGATTTCACTATCACATTGGAACAACATGAACAGGTACTTATCTCACAAGTTTCCCTGCCACATTGGAGAAATGTGAATGAGTACTTATTGCACAAAGCAATTTAACAAATTTGCATTCATATGTGCATGAAATTAAAATATAATTGATACCCCCTTGCTATAGCATCATTTTCATCACCATTCACATGAATTTTGCAATTGGAATATTCAAATAGCAAGCTGTAACATAAGATTTTAATCACATGTAAGCACCTTTCCATTCTTCTCATTTTGAATATAAAAGAGGAAATACCATTAGCAACTAGTAAAAAAAGGTGAGCAACATGCTAAGCTTACATGTGTCGAAAGCCAATCATGCAAAGAAGACAAGCAACCATGTTAAGCTTAATACGCACTAATCTGAAATTTCATATTTTATTAAGTGATCATTTGCATGATAATAAGATGTCAAGTGATAGAAAGAGGCAAGTATGCAAGTAAGGACTAAGCTCAAAAGCCAATCATTCCCTTCATCCTCTCCTTCTAAAGTGATAGCCAAGTAAGGTTCATACCAAATAAGGAAACAATTCATACCAAATAAAGCAAACAACCATATTAAATTTGATATCATATTAACCAAATTTTAGATTTTGTAAAATATCATATGACTATAAAACTGAAATTCAAAATCCCATTTTTTATCTTTCCCAAAATCAGCATAAATAATTGCAATTATTTTTTATTTTTGTCAACATCCAATATGTATAATCAGGAAAATAGCCATGCATAAACAATTACCAATCAAGCACAAGACGCCAATATGCCGTGTACCAAATTTCAGATTTTGTAAATATTCATATGACCATAAAACTGAAATTCAAAATCCCATTTTTTATCTTTTCCAAATCTTGGAGATTCTGACTGCAAGAGACGAGGGAAGAAAGAGAGAAGTCAAGCAACTCGCATTATACCATAAATCCAACATTAGATCTTCATATTCATTGCAAGTTCATAAAAAAAATGTAATCCAACCATAGAGCATATGAGGATAAACCGAAATCCTCTTCTCCAAGAAAGACCCAAATTGCAAAATATAACTTAGGGTTGAAATGAAAAAACCTGGGGTTTCTTGGAAGGGTGAGAGGAAGGATCGAGCCCTCTTTTTGCTCGACTAGGGTTCAGTGCTTCGAACCAAGAGAGGACAAAGGAGCTGTTGTAGGGGAGTTCGGCCAGGAGCAACAAGAGGGAGAGGGAGGTACACGGTGTCGGCTGAGGGCAAGAGACGTGCGAACGGGAGTTGCACGAGAGCATGAGAGGGAGCTTCAGCCGAGAGTCATGCGAGAGAGGATCGCACATCCAACAAGCAAGAACAAGAACTCCAGCAGAGAGCCTTGGAACCAAGAGAGAAGGAGCACGGGATGAGAGAGAGCTCGGGAGAGAATGAGGGAGTCGTGTGAGCAGAGTGCCCTAGCCGCTCGATCCATTCAAAGATAGGGCTGCTCAGCCTCCTCTAATTGGTTGCCTAAATGGCAACCAATTAGAAATAGCGGTTGGCTATTCAAATTATGTAAGTGGGCGGCTGAGATTAGGATAAAGATTAGGAGGAATTAAGAGATTAAGTAGCGGTTAATTATTTTAATTATAAATTAATATCATTTCACGTCAAATATGATGAAATTATTTTGTGCGATAAACCCTAGCAATATGGATGTTAATTTTAGGTGTTTCTATTGTACCAGACGCAACGACGTGATTGAATTCAAGATCGGAGGTCGTTTAGACAACATCGACGATGGTCAAAGTAAAATTGGGCTTAAATTATGCAATGTCGCATTCAAATCACTCAACATCCGCGTAGACTTTGCCGAATCAACCGCTGAAGGTGTCGTTTGATAGGTTTCAATGTTTCAACAAACATGGTTCGTGCATGGAGCGGAACGTGTTTGTTGCGAATAAGTTGACCTTGCGAATTTCCAAGAGATTTGCTTGGATGTCACACTTAAGTTGTAATTTCAACAACTTTTAATAGTACCTGATCATTGCTTTTTAATAGAAGTGAGTATAATTCTCAGGTTGGGGAAGCACTTGAATTTCATCGGTTCAGCTATAATAGCTCATTGAACCGATAGAAATTATCGTTAGTCCAATACTTTGTGCTTGATGGACTAGATGAAGGAGATGTTTTGACTTGTCATCATCAACTTGTCAAGAGAATTTGGAATGTCTTCGGTCCTTCGCTTTGTGCTTTGATGGACTTGTTAAAGACTTCCTCCTGAGAGTTTGAAATTTATATTTTCTCCTCTTGTCCTGGCTTTGTGCCTTAGCGGACTTGATGGAGTTGATGATTTGTTGCTGAGATGAGAACATCTTCGGTCCTGTGCTTTGTGCTTTGACAGATTTGTTGAAGATTCTATCTTGAAATTTGAAATTTATATTTTCCTCCTGTCCTGGCTTCGTGCCTTAGTGAACTTGATGGAGTTGATGAGATGAGAATGTCTTCAGTCCTATGCTTTGTGCTTTGACGGACTTATTGAAGATTTCATCTCGAAATTTAGAATTTGTTTTTTTTTCTTGTCCTAGCTTCGTGTCTTAGCAGACTTGATGGAGTTGATGAGATGAGAATGTCTTCGGTCCTATGCTTTATGCTTTGACAGACTTGTTGAAGATTTCATCTAAAAATTTAGAATTTGTAATTTCCTCCTGTCCTCGCTTTGTGCCTTGGCAGACTTGATGGAGTTGATGATTTGTTGGTGAGATGAGAACATCTCCGGTCCTGTGCTTTGTGCATTGATGGACTTATTGAAGACTCAATCTCGAGATTTAGAGTTTATATTTTCCTTCTGTCCCGGCTTTGTGTCTTAGTGGACTTGAAGGAGTTGATGAGATGAAAACACCTTCGGTCCTATGCTTTATGCTTTGACAGACTTGTTGAAGATTTCATCTCGAGGATTCATATCTTGTGTCTCCTTTTATCCTGGCTTCATGCCTTGATGGATTTAGTGGAGGAAAGTCTTGAATTATCTTGAAAACTTATTAGGTGATACGAAATTACCTCCTACCCTAGCTTTCTACTTTTGTGGGCTTGTAGAAAGATACATGTCGACGACCTAGCTCTCAGAGCTTGTGTTAGGTCAATGGCGAAGAGTCATTAGTCCCGTGCTTTGCGCATATCTCAAGAAGCGAACCCATAGTATTAGGTTAGGAAAATCCAACTCTGAATCATAAACAGGAATATCAGAATTATTATAGTTATTTTTTATAATTGAAGAATTATTAGGATAGATTCAGACAACCCATCAAAAGTGACACAGATATAATTCAAGCTAGCTTTATTCTTTAATTTCTTTGATTTGATAGGAGGTACATAGTAGAAATCAAGTAAAGTAAGTGGGGTGAGGGGTTTGATGTCCTCATCCGCTTATACAAGAGTTCTACTAGTAAAAGAGCTAGCTGAAATAGAAGAGGTCGCCGATGTAGTAGCTGCAACGGTGGACTGGAGGATGGACTCGACCGACGGTTGCACTACTGGGCTATCCTGGGCTGGTACAGGCTGTTGCTGCTGCTACTGAGCTCCCCCTTTTCTTGAGTTAGCACTGGAAATTTGCAATTCTTCCTTGATGTTAGAGGTGTGAACTGACTCAAGCACCTGCAAGGAAAGTTTCTTGATTTTAGAGACTATCTTTTTAGAGGTTTTGGATAAGGAGATATCCCAACCTTCTTTGGTTTTGGCAGGATCGCAAGTCTCCCCAAGGATTACTGGATGGTTGTTCCACAAGGTATTCCTTCGGGATGACTATAGCACCAGTCTTGAAGCTATGTTCAAGCCAGTCCTTGAAGGTAAATCAATCTTCCAAAACATGACCCAGCATACGGTGGTAAGGGCAAAAGTTAGGATCATGGATTTTTCCTACTTCCTCCAGTCTCTTAAGTTCGAGTAGCTAAAAATTAGGCTTCTTTAAGAGATTCTTAAAGACTTTCCTGATTACCTCGCTCTTAAATGAATAAGGCTTGTTAAGTTTATCCAAAAGAGTAGGTGGAGCATAGCTACCTGGTGGTGGGTATGTGTACCACTGCTGCTGATGATATGGCTAAGGTGGAGGTGGTGCAGGCCTTAGAGGCTACTGTGGCGGTCGGTAGGGCTGCCTCAGTGGTTGTAGAGGAGGTGGAAGGGAAGGCTGCTGAGGTTGTGTCTCTCGGACTGATCTCTAGCTAGTTGCTTCCCCTTGTCTATTGCTGTCACTATTCCCAGCTTCTTCTCATATACCTTCTGAGGCTTTGACTTGGGCAACTGGTCTTGAAAAGGCAACTGTTTGGCCTCTCCTTGTAGACTAGCTGCCATGTTGATTAATTTCTCAAAAGTTTTGATGGTGAAACCCTTAAGCATGAAGGCGACCGGGCCATGAATATTCTTTAGAAGAATTTCAATGGCATGCTATTCTGACAGCTACGCCTCGTATTTCATGCTAAAGTTATGCCATTTGAGAATGTAGTCAACAAGGGACTCACCTGGGTGTTGTTGTGCCACAACGAGATCACCCACAGTGACCCTTTGCTGAGCTCCAACAAATCTCTTAATAAAGAGTTACTCCAGCTCAGCAAATGTCTTCAGTTGGGAAGTTAAGCATACCAATGGAAAGCAATGCCTGCTAAGCTATTAACAAAGAGATGCAAGATTAATTAAGCTAAGGGGTCTAAGTTAAGTACTTTCATAACCCTTTTCACACATGTGAATTGGATTTTGATTTCCTTAATGTACTTAGGTTATTAAACACCTAAGCATCTACCCAAGATAGATTAGTTAAGTTTTAGAAGATTTTAGAATTTTATTAAATTAATTAGGTAAGTAATTAGTGGGTTAATCCTTATTTAAACTTGGAACAAGGAAGAAAGAGGGGGTTTAAGGAATAGTTTAAGGAAAATATCTCAAAATTACTCCCTAAACCTTCTATTTATTTAAACAAACCTTAATCAACTCAATCAAGGAATGAAACCACTAATTACATGCTTAATTAAACTTAATTACATTAAGAGAGCAATTAGGAATAAATCCAGCAATTACCCTAATTAAACCATTAATAAATCCCAAGAAAATTAGGGGAGACAGAAGTTATCCCACTAAATACACATGAGAAGTTTGAGATTAATTAAAAGAATAATCAGAGGGTAATTAGCCTAATTAAATTTCCAATAAAACTCAAGTTCAGATGATAAAACTATTCAAAATTCATTAAAATTAATTTTACAATATTCTACATTCAATTTTATTTCACATGCAATTTATTTCACATTTTTCTGATTTTTCTACACTTAGATATGAATTTTTAAAGTTTCCTTGATTAATTAGGTCATTAAATCCTTAATTATATCGTTAATCCCATCGGCGCCACATGGAGGCTGACGCGATGCACGCTTTCCACGTGGCGTGAGAGGATTTGATATTTAAGTTGTCACATCATAGTGCCACATCATCAGCGGCGCTACATGCTTTCTCTTTATCCCTTCGATCAAGGATTGGGCGACTAAGATTAGATCTGCGGTTCTAAAGGGATTAAATGTGGGATCTATGTGTTTTAATCATGGTCGTCCATCAAAAATGCATGGATGGATGGCCCGTGATTCACCCCTGATCTTCCCTGTGGGGGATGGACACCGTCCATCTTCTAAGGGAAGATCTGAGCTCGTTTGAGCTCGGACTGAAATAAAATTCAACCCACACCATCATCATGCAATGAAGATCACATCTAACGGCTAGAATTACATGAGATGAGACTTGACTTCACAAAGGACCAGACCATAGCTAGATTGAGCTCGGTTTAATGGCTTACCTTGCCGGAGGCTATCACCGATTCCCGGAGAGAAGCTTCATCTAGTGGAGATGAAGCTTTGTCAAGTTTGGAGGTGTTGAGATTGGGTAGATCCTAGAGGCCAACTCCACCTTCACTTGAGCTTTTGGTTGAAGTAGCACCTCCCTTGCCTTCAGAGCTTAGTAAAAAGCTTAGGTGAATTCGATTGAGCTCCTTGATGAAGCTTGTAAAGGGAATTGGAGTGGTAGCGTTAACTTTATAAAATGTTTGTCGTTTTGTTTAGCTTGTGCATTAGAAATGACATCCTTTTCCTAGTTTCTTCCTTGCTTGATGTATGAACTGGATGACGATTAGGCTCTTAAGGAAAAATAAATCTTCTACCAAATTAATCAACTCAAAATTAAAAATAAATAACTCATAACCTCACCTAAAGCAGGCTAAAATCAAGATAAAAGAATTAGCAACCCCTTACGGATGAGTATTACTTTTCTCACATCATGCATAAAAGCATATTATTCCATTCTTGATTTGGGGGACATCCACCTTAGCCAAAGAACTTGGCTTGACCTTTGAGAGCCATGGTGGAAACACACCTCCCATCTTACTAATTTTGGCCCATAATCTTATTTCTCATGCATTAGGCATATGAATCTTATAGCCTGACTCAAATGATTGTCCAAAATGAAAAATAAAAATATGAATAATTTTCATTAGATTTAAGTCATTGAATCATGCCCTACATGATCTAGTCTCTTAGGGAGTGTGTTTAATGACTTAGTCTCTTTCTAAATAAATAACAACCTTGCTATCTTGCATAAACATATGACTCGCCTTAATGAATTTAAAATCATAGGAGCAGTGTGGTGAAAAATTTCTATATCATTTCCTTTACTTGTGGGTGGAAGGCAAGGATATAAAAATTCATCTTTTTGGGATGCCACGTAGATCCGCATATGTGCTTATTTGGGTGATCGGGTACATCATCAAGGAATAGTATACTATCTCGAGAGATAGAAGTCACTACCCTTTAATGGACCTAATCACTAAAATAAAGACTCCTAAGGATGTTGGGTCTTCAAAGTGTACCAAAGATTCTTCACCTACTTTACATGGAAAAGTAAAGCAGGGTTTATTTTAAACCAGGTTCATTAAGTTCACTATAAGGGCAAACCCCCATAGTTAATTACATCCTAAGGAATGGGGATTCCTTAGAAAAACTCTCGATTAAGGTAGATGACCGCTATCACCAAAGATTCTAATAGGTTAGGACTATCAATCGATTAGTTTGTTTTAGAAGATCAAACGGGATTGATCAAAGAAAGAGTTATTATCGAAACAAAGGAAGATAAGTCAGAGATGTTCACGATGCTAGAAAACCTAGCAAGCATCTCAAACTATCCTACGATTGGGATTTACATTTTTGAAATTAATTTAGTTTGTTTGAGTTGAATTTTTCATTAGAAATTTACTTATGATTCCACAACACAAGATTATGGAAATGCCAAAGAGGTGATGATTTATGCTTATGGCCCATAGAAGGAGAAGCAACCTAACCTATATTTAGGGAGTTTTAGCGGCCAAAAGCAACCTAAATCTAAGGTGATAATGGGTATTTGGTTTGCCTCCACAAGAGAGGACAAACCACCCAACTTCTTGGACTTACAACCATCTGGGGGTGGCCATCAACTAACTCCTCCTACAATTTCAAATTCATGTAGGCAAGTCTTATGCTTTATTCAAGATAGTTAGGTTATTATTTATTTAGAAAGAGACTAAGTCCTTAAATTCACTCTCTAAAAAGACTATATCATGTAAAGGGCATGCTTCAAATGACCTAAATCTAATGCAAATCATATTATATTTTATTTTCATTTTTGGATAATTATTTTGACTCAGGCTAATAGGATCCATATGCCTAATGCATGAGAAATGAGATTATTGGCCAAAATTAGTGAGAAGGGAGGAGGTGTGTTTTCACCATGGCTCTCAAAGGTCAAGCTAAGTTTCTCTGGCAAAGGTGGAAGCCCTCCAATCAAGAGTGAAAATAATATGCATTTATGCATGATGTTATAAAAGAAGTACTCATCCAGCTAAGGGGTTGCTAATTCTTTTATCTTGATTTTAGCTTAAGCTTTAGGTGAGGTTATGAATTGCTTATTTAATTTTGAGTTGATTAATTTGGTAGAAAATTTATTTTTTCCTAAGAGCCTAATCCACATCCAGGCCATACATAAAGCAAGGAAGAAACTAAGAAAAATGATGCCACTTAATGCACAAGCTAAATAAATCATCAATCAATTTATAAAGCTAATCACAAAAGAATAAGAGACCATTGTGGTCGGGTACCCCGACACAAACCCGAAAAAAATAAATTGGATAGCCGAGCTCTACCCTTATATAACCTGGATTACAAATGAATTAAATACAATTAAGTAAGGAATTCATTATTATGGGGGGTCTTCAACCTTTATTTCTTCTTTCTTTCTCCTTTGGTTCCTTCTTTTGGATGGTTGGACGGTGGATGCGCCAAAGGCTTCACATGGTACATAAGATAAAATCTTATGACCAATGCTCATCCTAACCCCCATAATAATCATTCCAAAATCCTATTTATAAAATACATGAAAAGGAAAAGTAAAGCTAACTAACATCTATAAAATAGAGGTTATCTAAATAAATCATACAAATCCCAAGCATGTATATTTGACTTAACACCCCACACATTGGTGACTAAGTCCAATTGGCCTATTGGATTATGCTTAGGGGTATAAGCACCTGCATAACAAAAGCATTTATATTTTTATTTATGATAGCGCCCCTTAAGCACAATCCCCTACAAAAAATAATGATTAGACTAAACCATCTTACCATTCATTCTACGATCATACACCCTAACATCTAGTCTAAAATATACATCACAAAATAAAAGCAAACATCAAACCATGCACCATCCTATCCTAAAGCTAGAAGTGGTGACTTAGCCTAATGTGTGTGCTGTAGAAGTTTGTGTGGTATTAGCTATGGTTTTAAGTTAAAGTTTTCTAAGTGTGAAGGGTGTTCAACTTAGAGGAGGGTTTCATTTAAGTTGTTTAGTTGTTTGGGTTGATTTTATTTTTTATTTTGATTAGGTTGAAGTGAATCCTACAATTAATTACTAAGTTGTAAAGAGAGGGAAAGAGAAGAGAACTTCTCTTTTCTTTCCTAACCTAAGTAATTTCTAAAGTGGATTCATATTTTAGTTTTGTTTGGTGAATGTTTTATTATGTGTTTTAATTAATCTTAAGTTTAGATCAACTCTAAATAAACCTATTCAAAGAGAAAGGCATTTTAAGATTAAATAAAATGAACTAAATTCACAAAACACACATCACTTCATTTCTTTCCCAACATGTATAACATGCATATGAATGAATCCAAAGAATATCTATACATACCAATGGAAATTTTTAGCATACTTTATGATGAGTGCTAAGTGAGTTACTTAAGAAAATTTGAATGCTTATGATGCATGTTTTTCATTAAGTAGAAAAGGGGTTTCTTATCCAATTTTTGCATGCACACATGAATGTATGAATGGCATAAGTGAGTACGGCACCATTGTTAGCACCAGGAGAGTAAGGTACAAGACCTACTTTAGGCTACTTAAAGCCTCGCAACCTCGGGGTGTCTAAACTAATATACCACTTTCCTTAAATACAAGCATATGTACAAAGAAATAAATGGAAAAAGAAAGAATGCAAAGGTTTGTATTTTATATTTTTGGATTTACTTATGCAATCTACATGTGTAAATGTGAGGATACTTCTTATATTATGACATGGGAGAGGATATGAGTAGATTTTAAGCAAGTGTTATATTCTTTTAAAAGAATTATACACTTTGCATATCTTATCCAAATCCATGTTAAGAGGTAAGAAAGGAAGCAAACATAAGACATATTTTTATATTCAAATACAAGCTTATAAATAAAGTATAAGTAGCACACTTTCAATTTTAGGTAATTGACACATATATTTTGAAAATAATTTGAATTTAGTAGTGATAATAGCCATTCATATTTCTAACTTAAGCCAAAACATGCAAGTTTGACATAAAAGAAACATTTTATTTTTAGTTTGATTTTTGAAAAGCATAGAATGTATGAAATCATATGACACACACATTTAGCATGTTGGGAAAGAACTAAAGTAATGAAAGCATGTAAACACATTCACCTTAATTAATTCCTAAAGACAATCTTATGAAATAGGAAAACTTATAATAAATCAAATTATTTTAATGTGATTTTTGTTTGATTTTGAATTTGATATAATTTGACAAATGTGAATTGAGTTTGTTGTTCCTAACCCATTCCCACATGTGTTGGATATTTTTGTTTAGTTTTTAGATGATTAGATTCATTTTATATTTTGATTAGGTTAAGGTATGATTTAAGCATGGTAATTACCCCTTACCTACACCACCTTAGCATAGTTAATCAAATAATTATGAGCCAATGAGATGAGATAAAATATCACAAGGAATTTAAATTTGTAATGCACTTAGGAAGAAAATGGCCTAATTCAATTTAGCTCATGATTAATGATTAATTAAGTTAAGGGGTTTAACTTAAGTAATTTCACAACACCCCTCACACATATGAGTTGAATTTTGATTTCCTTAATTATACTTAGGCTCTTGAACACCTAAGCATCTACCTCAGGTAGATTAATTGAGTTCTAGAAAATTTATAATTTTGTGAAATTAATTAAGGTGGTAATTAGTGAATTAACCCTTAATTAAGAGAGGATTAAGGAAGAAAAGGGGGTTTAAGGAATAGCTTAGCAAAAATGCCTCAAAGTTATTCTCTTAACCTCCTATTCATTTAAACATACCATAATCAACTCAATTAGAGGGTTAAACCACTAATCAAACCCTTAATTAACCTTAATTATATTAAGGCAGTAATTAAGAAATGAATTAGCAATTTCCCCAATTAAGCCACCAATAAATCCCAAGAAAATTAGGGGAGGCATAAGTCATCCCCCAAAATATACTCAAGAAGTTTAGGAATAATTAGAGAATTAATTAAAGCGTAATTATAAAATTATCATTCCCAATAAAACCCAAAATTAGAGAAACTCACTACTCAAAATCATATGAAACTAATTTTATAAAATTTCGGATCAAATTATCTATCCAATGTAATTTATTTCATATTTTTCTGATTTTTCTATGTTGAGATATGAATTTTAGAAGTTTAAGTAACTAATTAGAATTATTTAAATCCTAATTAAGTCCTTAATCCCTATGGGTGCCACGCATTGGTTGATGCGGCGTCCACTTTACATGTGGTGCCTTCCCATTAGTTATTGAAAACATCCCATTGTAGCGCCACGTGGCAGCGGTGTTACACGCTTTCTTGAGATTAAAATTGTGAATTAGAGGGGATAAAATAGGATACAAAGCGTGTTTTAATCTTGGCCATCCATCCAAAATGCACAGATGGATGGCCAAAGATCCTTCCCTACAAATGCATCTGAGGCATGGAGACTATCCATTTTCTAGGCCTTGATTCGAGCTCAACTGAGCTCGAATTGGGATGAAATTCAACCCACACCATCAACATGCATCCTAGATCACATCTAATGGTCAAGATCTTATGCCATTAACATTTCTTTCACAAAGCTCCACACCACATTGAGTTTAATGGTTTAAAAATAGCTAACCTCATCGGAGGTGATCACCGATGCTTGATTCTCTTGGAGAAGCTTTGTCTAGTTGAGATGAAGCTTTGGTGAAAGTTTGAGGGGTTGAGGTTGAGTGGATCTTCCTATAGGTCACCTCTTCCTTAGCTTGAGCTCAGCTTTGATTGATTTGGATATCCCCTTGCTTCAAGAACTTAGAAGAGAGCTTGAGTGCACTCGACTTGGTCCTCTGATGAAGCTTGATGAAGGAATTGAGTGGAGTTTGAGTGTGGAGAAAGTTGGCAATTCAATGGACCTCCCTTATTTTACATAGGAAAAACTAAGAAGATGCAAATTGAATCTCCCTCTAGGAAGCTTAGGGTCACTTGCAAATGGCTCCTATGACTCTCTCTTACTCAATCGACAATGGCTCTATTGGAATTGATGTGAATTAGGGAGAGTATATCTTCCCATTTGGAAATCGGACGGTCGAGCATAAGCTTGTTATTTTGATCCAATTGCTTTGATTCAAAGGGTTGTTTGAGCTGTTAGAGTTGTCCTTGAGTTCAATTTGGCTAGAGGAGTGGGAATATAAACTTTCATGTGCTCAAAATAAGTAGAGGCATGATTCTCATGTGGCCATTTCAAGGGGAGTGGTCAGTTTATCCATTGGGTCAAGCTGACCCAAACCCATTGGGTTCGGTGCATCTCTAGTGCTCACTTGATCTATTAGGAGAGTATCAAGTAGGTATGAAGAGGATTTGACCAAATTCCCAATGAATTTGATCAAAATTTACACTATGGCCTAGGGGAAAAATGCTCATTTGGTATATTTTTGAATATAGGTATGTTTGGCATGTTGAGAAAATAGGTTTGGCCAAGTTTCATTGGATTTGGAGTTCATTTGATATGATTTGGCTCATGTCGACTCATTTAGGTCAAAATGGGTCAACTTGGGTCAAGTTGACCAATTGGTCAAATTGGGTCAAACCAAGGGTTGGGTTAAGTTCATATGACCATTTGAAATTTTTTGTTGGCTTTGGTTTGATTCAATTTAATTTAGGTTTGAATTTGGTTCATATGACTTCATTTAGGTCCAATGGGTCAAGTTGACCAATTTGAGCCATTTGATCTATTTGAGCTAGGTCATGGATAGGTTTAGGTTTGGTTAGTCATATGAAGTGGAATGGTATCTTTGTTTCTAAATAATTTTGGTTAAGTTTGAATTTGTCTCAATATGACCCTTTAGGTCAAGTTGGGTTCAAGGTCAATTGGGCTACGTTAGGTCTAGTTGGCTAATTGAGGCTTTCGTCAAGTTTAACAAGTGATTTGGAATGAACTTGACACATTGGTTTCAATCAATTTGGCTTAGATCCGGTTTTGACATATTTTGACTTTTTAGGTTAAGTTGGGTCAACTTGGGTCAAGTGGCCAATTGGGCTAGGTTAGGCGCAAATGTTAACCTGGTCAAGTTCAAACATTGATCATGAATGAGTATTGATCAATGGTTTCAATCAATTTGGCCTATGGTGGATTTTGGCTATGTTGGGTTTAATTTTGGCTAAGTGTTGACTTGGTTAACCCTTAGGTTTGACTTGGTTTGACCCAATTTGAGTTATTGATCATCTCATGATGATTGTTGATAATGATGAGAGGTTTAGATGGGCTTGGTTCAATCCAATTTGGTTAGGATTAGAATTTGGCTCATAAGGGTACTTTAGGTCACTTTAGGTCAAGTGAGCCTAAGTGGGTCAAATGGCTTGATCAAAGCTTGATTTGAGTTTAATTGAACTTTTTTATGGACTCATGATTGAAATATAAATCCATTTGCAAGTGGTTTGAAGTCAAATGTGTTTTGATTCATTTGACAATTTCAAGTCAAAAGCATGAATATGAATTTGACTTGGGTTAGTTTGATTTTGGCTTGGTGATTGTAGTTCATATTTATATTTGGATTCATGTTTGAATGATTGATTGAATCATGAAGGAAAATCAAGAGTTTGACTTGATTTGAAGTTGGTTTGGCTAAGTTCAAGCATTTAACTTGAAAGGCTTAGGTCAGATTTTGATTGAATTTGAGTTTGATTTTTGAATTTGGTTTGATTGATTTGAATTTATATTTCATTTATATATGTGAATATAAATGAGAATATAAATGAGATATGATAAAATTTTAAAGATTTGAAGTGATTTGATAATGATCTAGGCTAAGTCATGAAGAGGAAATTTAAAGGACTTAGGAAATATTTAGAGTTTGGATTTGATTTTTGAGTTTAGTTTGATTGATTTGAATTTATATTTCATTTATATATGTGTATATAAATGAGAATATAAATGATTTATGAGAAAATCTCATGAGTTTGAATTGATTTAAAGATGATTTTGGCTAAAGTCCTCAAGAGGGAATTAAAGACTTAGAAAAGATTTTGAATTAGGAGTTTCAATTTTGGATTTGATTTGGTTGATTTGAATTTATATTTCATTTATATATATGTAAATATAAATGAGAATATAAATGAGTTATGAGAAAATTTCATGAATTTGAATTGATTTGAAGAAGATTTTGGCCAAGTCCTTAAGAAGGGATTAAAGGACTTAAGAAGGATTTTTGAGCTTGGAATTTCAATCATGGGCTCAATCATGGGTTTCAATCATGGATTTCAATCATGTGATATTGATTTGAGTTTAGAAAAATCAAATAAGATTGATTTAGAGTTTGAGAAAATCAAACACGATTGATTTGGAGCTTGACTTGAAAGAAGGAAGGTGAGGAATGGTTCAAGATAAGGGTAGTCAATGTTTACTAACACCCCAAGGCATGAGCTATTCCTATGGATAACCCTTCTAAGTCTTCTAGGGCTAAGTTGAGTGTCCACCTAATCACTAGATGTGTCTTAGGACTAAGGATCTCTTAATGTCTAAGAGGAGTCCTATGTCTAAGATGGAGGGGTTGAGAACTCATTCTAAAAATGAGGTCAATAAGGAGTTAGTTGGCGACCACCCCCAGGCAGTTGTAAGTCTAACAGTCGGGTGGCTTACCCTCTCTTGTGGAGCTGAACCAAATATCCATTTTCACCTTAGATTTAGGTCGTGCTTTTGGCCCTCGCCAAAGCTCTCTATATTTAGGTTCTGATGTTGCTTTTCCCCTTTATGGGTCATAAGCATAAATCCTCACCTCTTAGGCATTTTCCATGACCTTTGTTGACCTCCATGCATGCACCATAAGTTAAGTCAAGCTCATAAGATGAATTTGACGAGCTTCAACATGCAAATCGGAGTTGAAATGCCCTTGACGATGCTGAAAATCAGTCAAAAAGACCTCTGATCGATGAACAGACTCTATCATCACGTTCAAGATGTCAAAATTGATCAGAATACGCATCTTGCATAATTCGACGGTTGATCGATCAAGAAAGAAGTTTGTCGATGCATTGACATGCATATCAGGGTTGGAAAGCCGTGACGTTGCCCAAACGACCTCTGTTCATGAAATTAATCATGTCGTTAGTGTCAAAATGTTGAAACTTATCAAATGAGACTATCCATGCTCAATTGGATGAGTCTATACGAATGTCGAGTGATCGGAAGCAATAAATGAAATTAACCCCAATTAGACACCGATGTGAACCAAACGGCCTCCGATTGTGAAACGGACTATGCTATTGTGTCCAAAAAATCAAAATAACTTTAAATCAATATATATATTAATTATATAATAACTTCATCTCAAGATTTCAAATTAGGGTTAATTAATTAGTTAAATGAAATAAAATAAAACCTATAAATGCCTATAAGACCTAACCCCTAAGGTGACGCCCTATTCATTATATTCAATTCGACTCTTCCCTCACAATCAATGAACTCCCCTCTCGTAATCCTTCCTCTCTCACTCACTGTGGATCCGAGCAAGACCGCGACAAGACTCCTATCTCCCATGCCCTCTCCCAATTGAAGGCCAGTAGCACGAGATTGAAATCCCTCTGTTCATCCATCTTCGCTGCAGCTCTCCCGTCATTCCACTAAAGGCTCCCGTCTGAATCTGTGAGTTAAACTAAGGAGAGCTTCTCCATCCTTTTCTCCTTCTAAATCCAGTGACGACAAGCCTCTCTCAGTTTACTACCGACTGAGAAAGTCATCACAACTCCCTCTTTCGCTCTCTCCTCTCTTCCTCCCTCATCTCATTTCTTGCATTCAGACTCACAAAGTGTGGATCTCCACATCCTACCCTCCTCCGCTTTTCCTTTTCCCATCATCAACTTCACCTCATGCACCCACATAAAGCTTTCCTTTCAACCCTTACTTTGTTTTGTTTAGCCAAGAGAAGTACAACCCATTTCTTTATAGGTTCACTTCTCTTTGCCCTAAACCAAATTTCATCCTCCACTTGTCAAAATTCTGGCCAACCTCCTCACAAAATCTGCTCTCTTTTCTATTTTTATATTTCCCTTTCATCCCCTTCCATCACTCACTAAATCTAGCTGCACTTTATTTGTGATGTTTCATCCTCCAAATGATTAATTGATTAATGAGCTAAAGCAAAATAGAAGGGAAAGAGTGTTTATATTGTGCAGAATCTGAAATTTTTAAACTTATTACATTACCTAGTGATCTAAGGTGGTTTCTCTTGCTGTTTACAATGTATTTTAAGTTAGATGACATTAAGTTTTGCCACCAAATGCTCTTTTGGCCATTATACCATTGCAAAATGGAATAGAGATTATGAGATTTTAGATCTTCTAAAATCTTGTATGTGATGCATTTGATGCGATGAGTGAAACCCATATGCTCTCCTTATAGCACAGCGGAGAAAACTTGTAGGCGACACTCACGATGCGAATTGGAAATTGACATGATTGCTTTTGTGCAGGTAACCTATACAAACTCTTTGTTGTGTGGTAGAAAAACTGAAGACTTAAGCCACTATCGTCAACTCTTATGTAAAAGTATAAAATGCTCAATCTTAAATGCACCTAAATCCCAATTGCGATGCATCTGACGTGACGAGCGGAACCCTTACGCGCTCTTTGTAGCACGATGGGAAAACTCATAGGTGACACTTGCGACGCGATGGGAAAATTTATATGATTTCTTTTGTGCAGGTAACCTATACACTCTCTTTATAGCATGGTAGGGAAAATGAAGACTTAGGCTATGGTTTATACCACTCATACGCATTCTTTGTAGCATGGTGAGCCCCGATGCACTCTATGCAGGACGACCTAAGGTTCAAAATTTAAACTAAGAAAAAAATGAAGTACTTGAATGAATGAATCACTATAAATTAAAATTTAAGATATGAAAATTCAAAATAAAATTAAAATTAAATCTATGCGCATTAGCTGAACTTATAAGGAATGATTGAAAAGTCAAAATTAAGCTTGAATTGCGAACATAATTGTCTTGAACGCATTAAATTCATAATAACTCTCATAAAGAAATTCAAAGAGAAAGAGAGAATGATTGAATGGTGGAAGTATTCCACAACTGATAATTGATCTTGAATTATAATAAAGCCACTCAATTAAATTTTATGTTATGAGAAGTATGAAAGATATGGTAAATGCTGGACATGGAATCAATATGATTCATTGAATTATAAGATAACCCAATTGAAGAAACTCATGATTGGTGAGCTATGAAAATGAAGGATTTTGGATGATCTTTACATCTATTACAAAGATAGATCACTCATCTAATCCAAATGCTTTTGATGGACATGCAAACATTCAAATATCAATCATTTCATTATTTCATGGAAATATCAAAAAAAAAAAAAAAAAAAAAGAGGGAAGAGAACCTATATCATGAAATAGTCTCCTCTAAAGCTACAGCTTTGAGATTCATGCTAAGTACCCAAATGATCTGATTCATTGTGCATATTCACAGTATTATTTTCATTCCATCTAGTCTAAACGCCTCTGATACTCATTCAAACATTCAAATGAGGCAGACTTTATGCATGTCTGATGAGGTGATATTTCAGTTAATTTAAATTTGTGCAAGCTTCTGAATATAATAATATGATGTTTTCTTATACTATGAGAAATACTCATATTCAATTACGCCACATTGATGCATATGCGAAAGACTTTAAAAAAAATACTTTGACATGCACTTTGAGGTGAACATCATCACTTTAATTCAAGTGAACGAAGACTCAAAGTGTTTTAGAATAGGCAAATATTTGTGCATATGCTAAGGAAATCATCCTCTCAATTTAGATGTCTTGAAATACATATGAAAGCTTGAACAAAAGAATGAGTGCTTACATATGTTTTGAAGTAATCATATGCCTTATCCAAGTGCTTCAAAGCTTATGAGAGCTTTCAAATAATTGAAATACTTACATGTATTACAAGATAACTCTATATTCGATCCTATGACATTGAGATGTGTAAACCACTTAAATGGTGGAATATTGCATTAGAATGTAACTCAAGATTCGAACATGATGTTTTAAAACTCATGTAAAGTTTAAAATGAAAATATTTACATGCATTTTGAGGAATTTCTTAAATTCAATTTCAAATATCTTGAAGCGTGTATGGTTGTTTAAATGAAATAAATGTGCAAGTTGGATGTAAAATGAATGAATAATACTAACAAATATCCCAAAATCTATAGAACCCGCAACCCGAAGAATTATCAATTAAATTCAAGTGTTCATGATGTCGCAGTTGATTCTTGGGTTATTAACAAACAAAATATAATGATGTTTTTATAATATTTTCAACTAGATAAAACATCTGAGAAACTAATTTTATCAGATGACAGTAGATCTGATCCTCTATTAGTAAATTAATAGAGTCGATAGGATCTAAAGTAGCGAAATAATAAACCATCCTGATGATGGCTGTGTTAAATAAAAATTTTAATCGGAGGGGATATTTCAATCAAAATATGATCATAATTTCAAAACAAATTTACTTAGATTGAATCTTAATTTGAAAAAATATCATTGAGCTATAAATGTATAAATGAAATTCAATATTAAGGACTTGAAGCTAAAAATCCAATTCACCTTCCGCAATTATTTGTCGGAGGTGACAAATTAAGAAAACTCTAGCTCACAAAGGAGTCAAAGTCAAATCAAGTATACAACTATGTTTACTCTCAAATAATCTCATGACCGTGTTCTCTCGACCGAAGTCGCTTGGCCAAGATGTTACATGATGCGCTCGATCCCTCTTGCCAGGTGGTTGTCGCCAAATGACCCCACTATATCACTGTCATGACTGTAGCCATGCTCAATGGCTCACTTTGAGTTGTGAATATATACTTGATTGGGCAAAAAGCCCTCTGTTAGCTAAGGTAGACTTAATCTTGTCTCCTGAGATAAACACCATCCTAAGTCTACAAGGATTTCTTGGACGATGTAACCCATGTGTTGTTGATAAGGATCTTTCAGTCAGGTTGGGTCGACTACCTCCTCTTACTAAGTAGACTAGGGACCGCGATAACCCGGGATGACGGAACCATGGGATCTAGATCGGGCACATCATCGTTCCCCCAACCATCCGCTTTAAGTTAAATATAATGAATTTCATAAATCTAAATTTCAAAACTCCACTTGCTGCGATTATTCACTACGCACTAAGTGACCTAACGACTACCCTAATCAAAAGTTCTCTCTCAGCACTGAGAGGGGTAATTAAATATAGGTGCTTGCGCCTATAGGAAACCTGGAACCAGATCTAAAGTCCTCACAAAATGAGGGTGAAATCTCTAGGTAATGTCTTATATACTATTCCATCTGCCTTCTGAAAATTACACCGACACTTTAAATCACACTCTTCATCAAGAGGTCGGCATTAAATTTTTGGAGCCCGCAGATTTCTGGTGACTCTGCTGGGGACAGGTTTCTCTTTCCATCTTTGGCTAGTCAAATCAAAGCTATGATAGTAACGGAGTATAGTAAAATGAAAACTTAAAAGTTATTTTTAAAGTTAAATTGTTTGAAACTTAAAATTATTTTTATAATGAACATAATTCTAAAGTTTTGAAAATTTTTTCTTATTCATAACTTATTTTCATATTTTATCATGATTGTTCTATTATATCTCTGTATCATGAAAGTGTTGGATGATATATCAATTACTAATTACTAATTCTCATCTTTCATTTTGCAGATGGATCTTCAGAACACCTTTCACTGTGCAGCTAGGCCGCAGAGCCAACATCCGTCTGGCTAATGCTGTCATTAACAGCGAGGACACTAGAGCTACTATACAATTTGGAAGCATAGATTTTCTAATGATCACAAACGCTAAGCATGAGATAATCATGCATAACTTGTATATCTCATGCAAAGATGCCAAATTAAAACTTCGTTTACTACTGTTGAGGTCCCTCGAAAGAGAGCCTCTATATTTGAAAGGTTGGGACACACTGAAGCTCTAGTCATGAAGAGAATGATGACTGGGAAAACAATTTCAGTAGTGCATCCGAATGCTACTTTTCTGCCGACGTTGCCCTTTGCACAAGGCCAACATGGTGTTGAAGCTTCCTCATCTGGAGGAAAGCTAACTAGAAGACAAACGAGAAGAAGAAATGCCGAGTTGAGGGCCCAAGAGCTCTCACTTGGCCCCTCTGTTACATAATCAGCTGTGGAACCAAAAGCGAGTGTTCCCACCCACAAGAAATTTGAAAATCTCAAGTGGGTGAAAAGGAATAACTCTACTGGTGATATTAAATAATCATTCTAGGAGCAACGGTACTAAACTCCAACCCCACAAAGGAGGCATCGTGAGACTCTAGCCTCTAGAGTACACAAGATGCTAAAAGTTGTAAAAGAATAAGGCCTTATGACGAAGAGATATCAAAGACCAATTATTAGAGAAGCCAACAATGCTCCACTACAAAAGCTACCATCAAAGGTAGTAAGAACTCAAGAGCATTACTAGCCCTGCGGTGAACATCATGACACGAACCGTGTTGGTAATCCGTTGTCGAAAGGTCCGGTAGAAGGAAAAATAAGTATGGAGGCCGAAGCCCCAAGTAGAAGCTGCCACAAAAAGACAAAAAGGTGTGACATCTAATTTGCATATCCGGAGATCTGCTAATGATAGGACCCAACATGAATGGGTTCTTAAAAAGAATGTTATAGTCAATGAGGCTCATGGTGGTCGACACCCTGGAGAATCTAGCAAGGAATCCCATCACCAACCTAAATGATCTTCCTCGATTTTGATCATAGCCCTCGATTGAGGGAGGCGTTTGACCCACACTCGAGCTGAAATCGATGGAGATGTCGATTAGAGATAAGACTACAAGAAGAAGAAGAAGAAGAGGAAGATGAAGAAGATATCATGGGGTAGATGTGGTGTATATGGTACAACACATCATAGAACCATCTGATGTATGACAGTATCGATCCAGGCATCATGGAGCCGCACCTCCTATCCACAATGAAGAACCATTATCTACTCAAACAAAAGTAGAACCTTTTAGTTCCTCCTCAAGTGATGAGCAAGAAGAGGAACTAGAAGAAGAAGATAACACGCCATTCACCGATTCTGCTACACTTGCTCAGGTGCAGAGGCAAATGCAGTGGCAGATGAAGGCTAAAGATAAGGAGATCTCTCAACTGAATTTAAAGATGAATCAGATGATGACGCAGATGAATCTCATGATGCAAATAATGCGAGGAATGCCACACTCGCTTTGTCAATCATCAAACAACCAACACCCACCCCATCCACGGTTGAGCAAGCTCCAAACCTTTGGAGCACAAAGTGCTCATAATGATAGGAAGTCAATCAATTGGCTCCCCATTCTCTAGCAAATAGGCACATCAGCGATGTACAATGTGAAACTATTATAAGTGAAAAGATTAAAGCTGTCATAGCTGCAGAATAGGTGAAAAACTGGTGAACAAAAATTGCCCATATCCTACAGAATATGACCAGGTATCATATCTTAAAGGTTACATAGTGCCAAAATTCCATTCATTTGATGGCAACGGTAACCCCAGGCAGCACTTAGCACAATTCAAAGCAACTTATGGTAATACTGGGGGTAATGACGCTTGTTGTTCCAGTTCATTAGTAACTTAACTTCAATTTTTGAGTGGTACAGAGTTGCCAAATGACTCGCTTAAGACATTTGTCAAGAGGCAATGTTTATCAAAAGATTTGCTAGTGTAGTTAGAAAGACCATAATAGTGACCTCGAGAAGAGAAAGAAGGATGACTCACTACTAAATACATAACTTCAGGTGCAACATGAGCATGAAGTGTGAAACAATATGGAAGAGGAACATGCAATTCTACTAATGGGAAACATTGATGATAAAATTTATGCATGGCTTCGATCACCACCTTTCAAGAACTACTTCATCGGGTGACAATTTGAAAAGTTGAATCTTTCTAAAACTGAAAGTCATCCAAACAAAACAAAGAAAGTGAAGTTCCTAATCAAGGAGTGAATCTCACCGCTTCATATGATTCAAATAGAGGAAGGAGGGCAACTTACAATATAGATAAGGAAAATAACCTATCTATTTTGAAGAGAAAGTTAAATAAACCTTCAATTCTCAATCGAGGTTAGTTCTTGGAGGCAATGACAAGCCCAAAACTTTCTCGGGTAGTGGTGATTGCCCAAGGCAATCATTAGGAGATGATGATCAAATACGTCCATCTCATAAGGAGAAGATGAACAAGGAATATTCATTCAAAAAGGAAAGCGTGGCCAAACTATTTCGGCAAGCACTCAAGGCAGGGTTGGAGTTGCCGAGAATGTAAAGACACAAGAGTTAGGATGAACCGACAACCCAAATTACTATTCATATCATGGTACTTAGCCACCCTATAGAAGATTGCTATGTATTCAAGGGAGCTAGAAAGAAAATATAGAAGAGGTGAATTCACGCTATCTAACTGTGTTCTTATTCACCTGAAGAAAAAATCTATGAGAGAGGTTACGTCATCTTCTGTGCCCCCACAGAAAGATAAAGCAAAAGAAAAAGACAGTTGAGAATGAAAAATGGGAGACTGCGGTCTCGAAGAAAACTGTGAAGATGTTGAAGCAATTAGAAGGCGTTCCTGGTGTCAAGTGGAAATCACCACTTGAACCAGTATTATAACTAAAAGTAGGGTCTACATCAAAAGGTTTTGCTCTTCAAAAGTAGTCTAAGGTGATTGGTGTTCCTTGCCCTGAGAAATAACCTATTCAGAGTTTGCCAAAAACTCCCAGAAGGCAAGCCAAACAAAGAAGATAAAGAAGAAATCTACCACCCAAAAGATTATTAATAATCTTGAAGAATATCAACAACTAGCAAGACAACCAATTAAGCTTACTGATTTCATGTGAGGACTCCAAATCATTGAAACAAATGATGAAGGAGATGATGATGAAGAATCTTTTTCTGGAGAAGTCCGTCGGGTTATCTCAACATCCTTCGATACTCCCCGATAGAATCTACTTCTTTGAGATAATATAAGAAGAAGAACCACCAATAATGTGGCATTCAAGCCTTGCCTGATGGTGAAGCAAACGGAAGATAGCTCGGAAGAAGACTTGTGCTTTCCAAAGAAAGATGAGTCAGAGTCTTCAATATCACCATTGATGTAGGGCATAAAACTGGTGATTCTAAAGCCTCCATTCGATCCTCAGGCATAAACAGCAGTTCTAAAGAGGAGACATCTTTAGAAGAATCTGAGCTAGATAAGGCAGCCTTAGTACAGTTAAGAAGTGGCAAGGTGTTGTCATCATCACAAAAGAAAGGAATGCCAAATAAAGGCAATGACTAGAACATAAAAGTTAATGAAAATATCATTCCCAAAGATCCAAAGAAGAAGTCTAACATGGATAAAGGAATCGATTACAACATCTTATCACACTTGAGGAAGATCACAATTGAGTGTGTATGAGGCCCTCGATGTCGCAGATCTCGAAACCTTAATTTAGGCTCTTAAGAATCTGAGAAATATGAAGCGTACTTCACGGCGGTGTATTATTGAAGTATTACACACTCAAGACCTTCCGACGATCACCTTCTAAGGAAGATCTTATGCTGACATCATAACACATACATATATCTCTGCAGTGATGGTGTCATAATCAATCAAATTCTAATTGATCCGGGTTCATCCATTAATCTCATGAGTGAAGACATTGAGAGGATTGTCCCTTGATGTTCACTCTGGATGGGACAAATTGATGATCCAATGAAAAAAGGGCAAAAGATGTTGATCTTTTACCTTCTTGCTAAGATTGAGAACTTCACACAAGCCAAATTCCATGTCATTGATGTTGACACCTCATTGCCTTGTTGGGGCCCCGGTTACAAAATGGAATGGTCCATCTACTTTGCACCAATGCATAAAATACAAGAAGAACATAGAATTTCTGAATTCCATGAAGCTAAAATCTATGAAGATGTGAAATACTATTTGTTGAGGGAGCCCAAGCCTCAACCATCCAAAGCTTCTACCTCAAAGGCTACAAAATAGCACAAGAAGAAGAAGAAGGAAAAAGGAAGAAAGAAAGTGATGTCGACTCTTCCTAAAGTAGCTAATGCATCACATAAGTTGAAAAGGCTAGTTCCTCATCTAGGCAGTGACATAGAAGAAGAAGAGGATGATCCTTCTATCAGACCCAAGGGAGTAAACAAGTCTCTGGTGAAAGAAAATAAAATTATGGAATACTCAGTTTATGATTTACTTATGAAAGTGAAGTTCGTGTATCTTTTCAAGAAGGATGGTAGATCTATTGATATCGGAAAATCATTAGTGATGATGCGGGTTTCTTTTCAACACTTCAAAGAAATCACTCCAGTCCACATTGTTGAAGAGTTAAAGACTTTCTATGTGCCTCCTTTGCAGAAGTAATGAATGGAATTTCATTTTACAAGTCTAAGGAGTGCTATCACCAGGATTCTAATTGGCTCATGCAATTTGATGAATCTGATGATATGGTTCTCACAAGAATGCCAAAATATTATCCTCCAAGGATTCACAAGATGATGCACAAATTCAGAGTTGATATTGGAATAGATAAATGGTGAGCCCACTTCTTTGATGCCCTCTGGGTCTAAAAAGTCCATAGACCTCGTGAAAGTGTGGTAATCATACATCTAAAGGTCTTGGATACATCCAAACGTAAACAGATCAAAGAAAACCTATTATGATAGAAGAAGAGATGCTGAAATTGAAAATGAAGATAATCTTTATGAGGTTTATCGACCAACGATGAGGAAGTAGAAGCCAAGCCAAAGAGCTTGAAGATGGTGGACAATCAACTACCATGGATGAGTTGAAGGAAATTAACTTGGGAATGAGATGATCAACTTTTTCGTTTCTGCTTGATAAAAAGGTCAAAGAAATGAAAGCTCTGCTATGTGAATTCAAAGACTACTTTGCTTGGACATACTTTGAAATACTAGGCTCATCCCTTGAGGTGGCAATTCATAAATTTGCCATTAAATCATATGCAACGCCTGTTAAACAAACTCCTAGGTGAATGAGACAGGAGATTGAAGAAACGTAATGTATAAACTAAGAAGTTGATCAGCTTTATTCAAGAAGAAAAGTATGCGATTGGATAGCGTGGTTGAGAAAGAAAAATGGTCAAATCATACATTGATTTTCAAGATCTAAACAAAATGCCCAAAAGATGATCTTCCACTTCAATATCTACTAGTAGACAATACTTCCAACTATGACATGTTCTCATTTATGGATGGATCATCGGGATACAATCAAATCAAGATGGCTCTTGAAGATGAGAAGCACACATCATTTAGGATGCCAATTGGTATATATTGTTACATAGTCATGCCCTTTGGATTGAAGAATGCTGAAGCTACATATCAGAGGGCCATGACACGCATCTTCGATGAGTTGATTCATCAGAAAGTAGAATGCTACGTGGATGACCTCGTTGTCAAGAGCATAGATCGAAGAGATCATTTGGGTGACCTGAGGATGGTCTTCGAAAGAATTAGGCAGTGCAATCTCAAGATGAACCCTCTCAAATGTGCATTTGGGGTTTCATCTAGAAAGTTCCTTACGTGATATGACATAGAGGAATTGAGATCGACTCTAATAAAATCAAAGTGATAGTGAATATGCCAGAAGAATCTTTTGACTTCATTACGTAGGGACATTTGGCATTCATCGATGCTTTATATTAAATTTGTGGGGCACATGTCAACTATTTGCTAAATTGATGAAGGAGAATGCACTATTTAAATGGGACAATGAGTGTTAAGAAGCATTCGATAGCATCAAAAGATACCTCTTGAATCCACCAATCTTGGTGGCATCAATCCAAGGAAAGCCTCTTATTTTGTATACAACTGCATTAGAATAATCCCTCAGAGCATTGGCACGGCACTGAAGAAGAACAAGAAAATATGTACTATATCAAAAGATTGATTGGAGTTGAGGCAAAGTACTCTCCGATCGAGAAGCACTGTCTTGTACTGATCTTCACCGCCCAGAAGCTTCGACATTACATGTTGTCACATAAGATAACACTCACATCAAAGATTAATCCGTGAAGTTCTTGATGATAAGACTAGCATTGACAGGTCATTTGACACGATGAGCAGTGCTCCTGTTACAGTTCGATATTACATATGTATCTCAGAAAGCTATTAAGGGGAAAATACTAGCAAATTTTCTTGTTGCGCATCCTATTCCAACAGATTCAGCAGTCAACGATGATTTACCCGATGAATAGATCCTGCTAATTCATGAAAGGGAGGAATTGTAGATTTGGGAAATGTATTTTGATGGTGCATCATCTATTAAGTCTGCTCAGCCCCCAAATCTACCAAAAGTAAGAGTTGGCATTGGCCTCATCTTCATAACAGAAGGTGGCATAATGAGATGTTCATATAGGCTGACTGAGCCAAGAACCAACAATGAAGCTGAATATGAGGCATTGGTGGTAGGTCTCGAAGAAGTTGTTATTGGCATTCAAAATTTAAGAATCTTTGGAGACTCTCAATTGGTAATCAACCAAGTGTTGGGTCTCTATAAGATTAACAAGCTTGAATTGATATACTATTATAAGTGAGTGCTTGAGCTCATGAAGCAAATTTCAAACATTAAACTAGCTCAAGTTTCTCGATTGAAGAATAGTAAAGCAGATTACCTGACCAAGCTAGCGAAAGAGATGGCGAACACGGACAACGATGATGTGTTGATTGAAGTGTCCACTCTTTAAGTTCACGTAAATCCATATTCCCCGCGGTAGAGGGACATCAAACTCAAGCCAGTAGGAAGAATTCAAATTGCTCCTCACTCTCCTAAATAATGACAAGTACAAGAGATAGAAAAACTCAAAAGTACTGCAAAAAAATCATGCGAAGCTTTCATAGTGGAAGAGCCAGATGATTGGAGACAACCCTTCATCGATTATTTCAAGGAAAGTAAATTATCGAGCAATAAATCACTAGCCACACAAATTATAAAAAGAATCATATGATATGCTTATGTCAATGACACATTGTACTGTAGATTTTTTGAGCAAATGTGGGCATGATGCTTAGGGGAGATGAAACAAGTAATGTCTAAATTCATGAAGGACTCTAGCATAGTCCTAAAATGGCCAACAAAATTAAGAGGATGGGATACTATTGGCCTTCAATGGTGAAAGGCATCATGCCAAAAAATGTCAATGCCAAGTCCATGGGATCTCATTCATCAACCTCAATCCTCTACACCCAATAGTGTCACGTTGAAAGTTGGACAGATATACTTGGCGATTGATCTTCCATCATCGTGACATCGATTCATTCTAATCACTTTACTTCTCCAAGTGGGTCAAGCCCATTTTTGGAAGAAGTCGCGATGATCATTTTACTTCTTCACCAATAAGGTTGCCTATAGATTCGGGTGCCACAACCAATCATTTCAAACAACGGTCTAGCTTTCAGGCATAAAATTGATTGGCAGTATTCATCAATCTATAATCCAAGGGCCAATGGTTTAGCATAGGCTCTCAATAAGACATTGATAAAGCTGCTCAAAAAGATTCTCATGAAGAATAAAAGAGAGTGGCACAAAAAATGACACTGATGGAAGACGTGCAACAACTTATAAAATGCCAACCAAAGCCACTCCTTATGCTCTAACATTTGGAGTTGAAGCTATTCTACCACTAGAAGTTGAGCTGCCATCACTTCGAGTAGCTATCCAATTCAATCTTACTCAAGATAAGAATGCTCACCTGTGAATGGAAGAGTTGGATGCGCTTGATGGAGTTAGACTCCAAGCTCAACAAAGTTTAGAAATTTATAGAGCAAGGATGTCTAAAACATTCAATAGTTTAGTAAATCATCTGACATTCCAGAAAGGTGAATTAGTTCTGGTGCTGAGAAAGCCAATCATCCCTCATTGCAAGATTAGTGGTAAATTTGAAACTAATTGGGAAGGTCCTTACGTAATAAAAAAGGTGTACGAAGGAGGAGCCTACCAGCTTATTGATAAGAATGGTCAACGACTGATGCCACTAATCAACAGTCGATATCTCAAGAAATATCACAACTGACTATGGATAAGTATATAAATACTTAAATGAATCTTGCACTAGTAAGGCTTTCATATCAAATACATATGTAATATCATTTGAAGATTTTCTCGTAAAATGAGAATGCATTTTCAAGTTACTGTGAAAGCCTCCCTCTATTAGACAGGGGGCATTTTATATATTTAGCTAAGTTGACATCATGCTTCAAGCCAAATCCTTAGATAAATATATGTATAATAATTAAAGCTTCATTTATTTATATTAAAGAAGTTCAAACTTTGTAATACATTTATGAATTAGTCTGCAATCCCCCTATTAGACAGGGGCATTTTTTTAGTTTTTATAAATCAAAGCCGTTCAATCATTCTGTGAAATAGGAGAGCTTCTTGCATATGCATTCAGGTTGACATCGAGCTTTATGCCGAGATCCCTGAATATATCTATAACTATTATTGTTAAAGTTGCAGGTCTTACAAAAATAAAAAGAATCTGCTTCAATACATGAAAAGACAATTTTAAATGTCAAAAGTTCCCCTCAAAGATTCGTCAAATGTCGAAGATCAAGTCAGAAGAACTCCTAATTTTGGAAGCTTCAATCAACAAAGTTGGATAAACATCAACCTCTACATTTTTAAGTCTAGGACACGGATGGGTTCTAAAGGTCGAACTCAACAAGCCCACAAGTAACTAAGTTGCTGACGCTCACCTCAATCAATAGGCTGCAAGAAAAGTCCATAGTGAAAGAGTCTCTATTCGTCAGTCTAATGACAAGACCGCCAATCCATCATAGCTTAAGTCAAAAACTTGAGTAGGTTCTAAAGGTCAGACTCAACAAGCCCACAAATGGCGACGCCTCTCCTCACTCAATAAGTCAAAGAAAAGGCCGCAAAGTGAAAGAGCCCCCGCCCCTAATGATGATAGTTGTTCAATCTTAAACTAGATCCAACTTAGTTACTCCAAGCAACCAAAATCCAAGAGATCATTCCGCTCGATCGATGGACAAAGATAATCTAAGGAAACTCTTAATTCAGAGTTGTCTCAAATCAATCTATATACTGCCTACAAGGTGATATTCCAATCTCTTTTCAAATGATCTGATCAAGCATAAAGCACAGATCAAAGCTAATTCCTTCATCAAGTTTGCAAAAGCAGAAAGCACGGGACCGAGGAAGAGATTTAATAATTCACACAAAGGCAATGGCTGAACTAAAGGAATTTCATGGTTATTGAGTCTGCAAAGCTAGACGAGCAATAACTCAACATTGGCCTAATAGAGGGGTCTCAACTATATGCACCCTTCAATGAGTCTCAAAAGTAGCAAGCATACTTAGGGGCATACATACACTTCCTGACAAGTCAATATGGACAAATCAAGTCAATCCTTCATCAAGTCTGTCAAGCTTAAAGCTAGGGCAGAAGGAATTTCAAATCTCAAAGCAAACAAACTAATTCCTCCATCAAACCTGATCAAGCATGAAGCTAGGGTCAGAGGAAAGCTAATTCTGTGAAGACACAAAAGAAAGAGACTTTCAGCAAACCCATCAAAGCAGAGAGTAGATGGTGGAAGAAGCTCTTTAGTGAACCCATGGAAGTTGAAAGCTGAAGTGATCCAAGACCCAAGGCCAGCCCAAAGGGTCAACCAGTTTTCAATAAACATGACTCACTGTATGCATGAATTATATTTTTTGGGGGGCATTTGTTGACCTCCATGCATGCACCACAAGTTAAGTCAAACTCACAAGGTGAATTTGATGAGCTTCAGCGCACAAATCAAAGTTGAAATGCCCTCGATGGTGTTGAAAATTAGTCAAAAAAGACCTCCGATCGATGAACAAACTCCATCATTCGTGGACATCAAAATTGATCGAATATGTTGATAAACAATTGATTCGATCATCAAGAAAGTTTATCGATGTCCGGCATATGTCGAGGTCAAAAGCGTGATGTTGCCCAAATGACCTCCGTTCAAAAATTGATCACGCGTTAGTAAAATATGAAAACCTATCAAATAAGATTGTACGCGCTCAATTCAGACAAGTCTACATGAATGTCAAGAGATCGGAAGTGACGATGCAAATTTGAACTGAAACTGACCCTGATTCAATGCCAAAGTGAACCAAATGGCCTTCGATCGTGAAATAGACCCCACCGTTGTGTCCAGAATATGAAAATAACTTTTAATCAATATATATATTAATTATCTAATAACATCTTCATAATATTTCAAATTATGGTTAATTAATTAGTTAAATGAAATAAAAAAAACCTATAAATGTCTATAAGACCTAACCCTAAGGGGATGACTCCTATTCATTCTATTGGTAATTCATTCGACTCTTCCCTCATGGTTGAACGAACTCCCCCTCTCTCGCAAGCCTTCCTCTCTCACTCACTCTGGTGGATCTCGGCAGCGGTAAGACTCGTCATCTCAGTACCCTCTCGATCAGTAAACAAAAGAATGAGTGTTTACATATGTTTTGAAGTAATCATATGCCTTATCTAAGTGCTTCAAAGCTTATGAGAGCTTTCAAATAATTGAAATACTTACACGTATTACAAGATAACTCTATATTCGATCCTATCACACTGAGATGTGTGTAAACCACTTAAATGGTGGAATATTGCATTCGTTAGAATGCAACTCAGTATTCGAACATGATATTTTAAAACTCATGCAAAGTTTAAAATGAAAATATTTACAAGCATTTTAAGGAATTTCTTAAATTCAATTTCAAATATCTTGAAGCATGTATAGTTGTTTAAATGAAATAAATGTGCAAGTTGGATGTAAAATGAATGAACGGATACCTACAAATATCCCAAAATCTATATAGAACCCATGGGCCCCACTATCGAATGCTTAAATTCAAGTGTAATGCATGATTGATTCCCGGTTGGGTTTTAGGACAGTCCGTTAACAAAAAAAATAATGTTATTATAATATTTTTAACCGATAAAACATTTGAGAATTATGTCATATGATAGTAGATCGATCCTATTACTAAATTAATAGAGTTGATAGGATAGAGTAAAATAAACCACCCGATGATGGTGTTAAATGAAAATTTTAACCGAGGATATTTCAATCAAAATATGATTATAATTTAAAAATAAATTAACTTATTGAATCTTAATCTAAATACGAGAATTTGAAATATCATTGAGCTACAAATGTCTAAATTCAATTTAATATTAAAGACTTAAAGCTAAAATTCAATTCACCTTTCAATTGTTTGGGAGGTGACAAATTAAGAAAACCTAGCTCATGAGGAGCCAAAGTCAAATCGAGTACACAACTATGTTTACTCTCAACAATCTCATGTCCCGGGCGTGTTCTCCTGCGTGCTGGTAGGCTCACATGATCAATTACGACCGAGTCCTCTGCGGGTGGTTGTAAATGACCCTATATCGATCATGAATATATGCTCCAATGGATTCGCCCTTTAAGTTGTGAACCATAGGGTATACTTGATTGGGAAAAAAGCCCTCTATTAGCTAAGGTAGACTTAAGCTTATCTCCTTAGACAAACACCACCCCAGGTCTACAAGGATTTCTTGGAGGACGTAACCAATGTGTTGTTGATAAGAATCCTTCGGTCAAGTTGGGTCGACTACCTCTCTGACTAAGTAGACTAGGATGACAGGGATGAGAACCATGGGATCTAGATCAGCATAATCATTCCCCAACCATCTGCTTTAAGTTAAATATAATACCTCCACTTGCTATTAATTTATCGAAAGTTCTCTCTCAGCACTGAGAGGGGTAATTAACTATATGTGCTTGCATCTACCTGGAATTAGATCTAAAGTCCTCACAAAATGAGAGAGAAATCTCTGGGTAGTGTCTTATCTACTATTTCATCTGCCTTCTAAAATTTACACCGACACTTTAAATCGCTCTCTTCACCGAGAGGTCGGGGGCAAATTTTTGGAGCCCACAACCTTGTTTCATGGAATTATAAGCCCTAAATTTCTAATAAAATTCAACTCAAACAAAATAATTCAATTTCAAAAAAATTTAAAGCTAACCATTGGATAGTTTGGGATGCTTACTAGGCTTCAGTATCAAAGCATCTCCTACTTATCTTCCTTTGGCTCTTGAAAAGAACTCTTTCCTTTTTGATCAATCGATTGATCTTCTAAAGTTTAAACTAATCGATTGATAGTCCCACCTATTGAAATCTTTGAAGGCAATGATCATTTGCCTTAATCGAGAGTATTCCTAAGGAATCTCATTCCTTAGAATGTAATTAACTATGGGGGCTTGCCTCTGTAGGGAACTTAATGAGCCTGATTTAAAATAAACCCTGCTTTACTTTTCCATGTAAAGTAGGGGAAGAATCTCTGGTACATTCTGAAGACCCATAGTCCTTAGGAGTCCTTATTCAGGTGATTAGGTCCATTGTAGGGCAATGACTTCTATCTTTCAAGATAGTACACCTCTCCTCAATGTCATACCCAATCACCCTAATAAGAACATCTGCGGATCTACATGGCATCCCAACAAGGCATGTTATATTTCCATTTTCATTTATCCTCTTTCCAAAAAGGATAGATGAAGGCAGAGATATAATATTTTTCACCACAGTTATAAACTTGATTTGCAGTTAGCTTTGAAAATCAAAACTACAAACAAGACTATCCACTCAATTTGAGTCTGCAAATGTCGAATGATTGGAAGTGACAGTGCACAAATCGAGGCTGAAATACAATAGACGTCACCAAAATCAACCAAATAACCTCCGATCGATAAATGGACTTCTCCATCACGTTTAGAATGTCAAAACTGGTCAGAGTATAAATATTGCACAACTTGAGGATCAATCGATCAAGCAATCAAGTCATCAACATGTATGCATGCATTTTGAGGTCAGGATGCACAGATGCAAACCAAATGACTTCCATTCGAGAAATTAATTATGTTGTTAGCCTTAAAATGTAAAAATCTATCAAGTAAGATTATTCACACTCAATTCAGATGAGTCTAAGTGAACGTCAAGCGGTCAAAAATGATAACACATATTTTAAGCTGAAATGGACTCAATTTAACGCCGACTTGAACCAAACGGCCTCCAATTACAAAATGGACTGTCATTTTGCGTTCAAAATATCAGAATAACCTTGAATTGATATATATTAAATATTTCATTTGATATAAAATTCATTATTAAACACTTAAAAAATTAATTTAAAATCGTTTAACCTAACCTAAATCCATAAATTACTCTAAATTCCACTCAAATGACTTGTTCCAGTCTATCCTCACATGATGACCCGAGCTCTTCCTCCTCCTTGACTTTCTCTTCCATGCAATATGAGCTTCAGATCTCCCATTCAACACACGATCTGCTTTCGCCAACCACTCCCGTGCAAGCCCTCTCCAACCATTCTCCCTTGTTCAAACCGCAAGGCTCTCTTGATTTCTCCTTTCAAATTGAATGAGACTCTCCCTTCTCTCTAATTTTCCCTCATCCAAATTGAAAGGTTAAGCTTCCTCTCATTCAAACCATAAGTATTCATCCCCTCAATCTGCAAGGAAACCGAAAGCAATCCTCCTACTCCCATCCTCTACTTCTCTTGGTTCATTTTCTTTGAGTCACAGCCCTCGTCCCCCTCTCATCTTTATAAAAGTTAAACACTCAACTTAGATCTCTCCCCTCTCATATGTTCCTCTCTTCCTCGTCATTAGAACTCTCTGGCGAATAATTCCCTAGAACTCTTCACGGCCAAATAATTCCCTAGTTAACTCTTCACGATGAATGCCTCTTAGCTGAACTACCTTGGCCGAATCCCTCTTTCCCTCATCTTCACTTGGCCAAAACCTCCTTTTCCCCTCTCAATCCATTTTCTCTTCTCTCTTTCCCTCTCAAAACCAAAACCAAAATTTCTCTTTGCATAACCAGAGGAACACCATCATTGGGTGGGTTCTTCTCTCGGTTTCCATCGCCCTTTCCATTACCTTTCCAATTCCTTTTTCCAATCGAGGAACACCGCCATTAAAGTTCTTCTTTTAGTTTGCATCTCCCTTTCCATTTCGACCTTTCCTTTGAGGCAGAGAGGAACACCGTCATTAGGCGGGTTCTTCTCTCAGTTTTTGGCATCTCCACCTCCATCTCCTTGCTGATCATTGCAATGCATAGAAAAATAAGCCTAAACATGTGTGATGTGGATGTGTATATGCTTATTTCTTTGCAAGTTCGAAGGCCTTGTCGTGCTCATTAGGGTGCAACGAGATAAAAAATTGGTTGTGGTGTTGCAAGACATTGCTCACTATGCTCATTAGGATGTATCGAGTAAGCCAACATCTATTAGATTTTGCTCCCCTAGCTAAAATGCTATCAAAATTTCGTCAAATCTTTTGACTTAGAAAAAAAATGGGAGAATAAAAAGAACCGACTTAAGAACACTAAGAAAGCAAACCTAAAGTTAAATTCAAATAAAAAGCATCAAACAAGAAGAAAAAGAGGGGAGGGAAAAGAACATACAATGAATGCAAAAGTCAAACATTAAATAAAAAAGAGGTGAAAAGCACTTACAAAATTTATCTAAGTGGAGTTGAAATCCCACTAAAAAAATTAACCCTTCTCTTTCAAACACTCCAACTCCTCAAGCAAATGGAATGAAATGTAAGACCCCCTCTTGGCCTTATTTATAGAAATTGGGGAGTAATGAAAGACCCACTCTCACAAAAGAAAAGGGGACATGAATGTAGGAGAGTTTGAATAAGTTTCTATGTACATCATAACATAACTAACTTCAATTCAAGCACTTGAAGTTTTGGTGTACCTAATTAAAATAAACATTTGCATGGAGGAATTCTAGTTGAAGGTTGAATTGGAAAGAGAAAGACAACTATATTCATAATATGGGTTGATTTAGAGATTGAGATGTCTAAGGATGCTTCATAAAATGCGAAATCCATAGCCTTATTTATGAAAATAAGAAACAAGTTAAATGAGGAACCTTCAAAAGAGGAGGAATCAACTTGAATATTACACTCCATTGATTCACTAAGTATCTTTGAGATTGAATTTTCATGTAAAATAATAAATTAAAGGACGTGGCGTTCTACTATATTCACTCTCAACCAATCTCATGCGTAAGGATGGCCGTGTCCTATGAGTGTGCTTGGCGGTGGCTCCAGATGAAGCGGTTATGAGAGTCCTCGATGAGTGGTTTGGCTAGTAAGGCTCCATTATATTATGATCATGATCGTCTATATGCTCCCCAATGGCTGCCCTTTGAGTTGTGAATCATAGGGTACACATGATAGGAAAAACAACCATCTCAGCTAAGGTAGACTTAAAATTATCTTCTTAGATAAACCACCTCTACAAGGATTTTTTGGATGGCGTAACCCTTTCTGAAAAGGATCCTTCGTTAGGTTGGGTCGATAACCATCTCCTATGACTAAGTAGACTAGGGACCACGATGCGATGGAACCATGAGATCTAGATGCACATCATCATTCCCCAACTATCCTTTAAGCTAATAATGATGAATTTCATAATCTTAAATTCTAATACTCTACATGTTGTTACTTTATGCTATGCATTTAGCAGTCTAAGACTAGCCTTAATCAGAAGTTCTCTCTCACTTATTGGGAGAGGTAATTAACTATAGGGGCTTGCGCCTATAGGAAACCTGGAACCAGATCTAAAGTCCTCACAAAATGAGGGCAAAATCTCTAGGTAGTGTCTTATCTACTATTCCATCTTCAAAATTTTTCGACATCTCAAATCACTCTCTTCAATCAATTTGTCGGAAGTTGGTGAATTTTCAGAAGAAATGCTCTTTTAGTAACACGGCGAGGAAAACTCGTAAAAATGCTGTGCGATAAGGAAAATTATCTGTGTGGGTAACTATACAGCTCTTTGTAGCATGGTAGGGAAGAAGATACTTAGGCATGGTTTATATCACTCACAGCTCTTTATAGTGCGGTGAGCGAGCTGACTCAAGGTAGCTCTATCTGGGGATGACGCTAGGAGGTAAAATTTAAGTGAACAAATTGATTAAATAACTTAAAATTGATTATTTAAATGCTCAATTACATGATAAAATGATATCAAATACACATAAATTTATGAAAATTGAATACTAATGAGTGACTTAAATGACATGCATTCTATGTCAAATAAATTAAAAATGCATGAAGTTGGAACACCAAAATAAATAATAGAGAGTGATTGGCTTAATTATTAGTAAGAATATGAGCATATAATTTTCCAATAAACATAAATAAAATTTCTTAGTAATCATTTGAATTACACTATATGTCCCATCAAATGAGTTGAAAAGTCAAAGATAGATTTGAATCAAATTTAGAATAATTATAAAATATGCAATAAATATAAGTGAGGGCTTTTCCAAATGCACATTTAACAATATTATACCATGCATTGAAAATATAAAGAGAATTGAATTCATGCAAGTAAAATTTTCCCTAAAAGCTTTGAACTTGCTTGAACTTGCAAGAAGTCGTATAAGAGAATTCAAGGGAAGAAGAAAGACTTTTCCTCTATTCATGGAATGAAACCATTCCTTGTATGGCTCAACCACATTCAATTACAAATCATAAAAAGAAGAGAATTTATTAATATGAAGCTATGAGGTAAGAGATTCTATTAAAAGTTAAAGTTAAAGTTAAAAAATGAGGAATTTCTTAACTATCAAACTTTGGAAACATTAAAATCTATAATAAGCAAGAGCATCAATGTATGTCTATGAAATGGGACGAGATCTAAATTGAGTTTGATTCAATTCAAGAAGGCTTGTCCTTGAATATGGGCGTTGTTGAGATGGAGCTCATTATTGATCTTTTATCATAGAGTAAAATGTGAAATGCTTATTCCAAATTGGATAAAAGATAGAATGAATAATGAGTTCTTATGAATATTGAAAATTTGGAATAAAAGATCTTTAATCAATCTACTAATGCAATCAATAGATGCTTATTCTTAAAAAAGTTGATAGTGAGGATAGCGATTTAGAGAAGCTTCGTCTTGAGACAAAGCCTTGTTGAAGTTTTGAGCACTTAAGATTGAGTGGATCTTCCTATGGGTCACCTCCTCCTTTGTTTGAGCTCGACTTTGATCCAATTCAATCCTCCCTTGCCTTTAGAATTCGAGAATGAACTTAGGTGAGCTTGACTTGGTCACCTAAGTGTGCTTGCAAAAGGAATTGCAATGGATTGTAGTGTGGAAGAAGTTGGCTAATGGATTGAGCTCCCCTATTTTCACTATTTGAAAATCAAGAATGGGGAATTGGCAAGATCTCTAGGATGCTTGCTATCACTCTCTGATGGCTCCTCAATCTCTGTAGACCTCAATCAAATTTAGGAATGATGAATTTGAGTTTGTTTAGGGGGAGTATATCTCCTCATTGAAGGATTGGATGGTCAGAAATGCTCTTGCCATTTTGATCCAATTAATCATATTTTGAGGGCTATTTGATCAGTTAAGAGTATGCACATGGTTAGTTTGAGCCAAGGAGTGGATTGCCAACCTCCCATGTGCTTGAATTTGAGCTTGAGAGGGAATTTGAATTTTTAATTTTGACTCATATGGTGGGTTTGGTCTAGGGATCAAATGGGCTAACCAAACCCATTGGGTTGGGTGCACCACTCTCACCTAAGTCCTCTTGAGCTTTTAGGAAAGCCTCAAGTGAATGTGAAGAGGGTATGACCAAATTACCCATTGGTTAAGCCAAAATTTGTTCTATTGCTTCAGGGTAGGATAGTTGTTTTGCTATTTTTCTATTTTGGATATGTTGGGTACGTGGAGAAACTAGGTTTGGCCAAGTTTCATGAGATTTCGAATTCATTTGATATGGTTTGGCTCATGCTGACCCATTTAGGTCAAAATGGGTCAACTTGGTCAAGTTGACCAATTGGTCAATTTGGGTCAAACCAAGGTTGTCAAGTTCATATGACCATTTGAAATATTTTGGTAGCTTTACTTTGGTTCAATTTGGTATGGTTTTCAATTTGGCTAATATGACTTCATTTAGGTCAAATGGGTCAAGTTGACCTATTTGACCCATTTGACTTATTTGAGGTAGGTCAAGGGTAGGTTTGGGTTTGGTTAGTCATATGGAGTGGATTGGTATCTTTGTTTCCAATCAATTTTGGTTAAGTTCAATTTTGACTCAACATGACCCCTTTAGGTCATATTGGGTCTGAGGTCAATTGGGCTATGTTAGGTCTTGTTGGCCAATTGAGGCTTTGGTCAAGTTCCACAAGTGATTTGGAATGGACTTGACCCATTGGTTTCAATAAATTTGGCTTAGATCAAGTTTTGACATATTTTGACCCTTTAGGTCAAAATGGGTCAACTTGGGTCAAGTGGGCCAATTGGGCTAGATTAGGCTCAAATATTGGCTTGGTCAAGTTCAAACATAGGTTAACAGTGAACTTAGATCAATGGTTTCAATCAATTTGGCCTATGGTGGAATTTTGCTATGTAAGGTTTCATTTTAGGTTAAGTGTTGACGTGGTCAACCCTTAGGTTTGACTTGGTTTGACCCAATTTTATTTATTGATCATCCCATGATGAGTATGAGTTTGGTTCAATCCAATTTGGTTAGGATCAAAATTTGGCTCATAAGGGTACTTTAGGTCACTTTGGGTCAAGTGAGCCTAAGTGGGATCTTGTATATGGATTCATGATTGAAATATGAATCCATTCACAAGTGGTTTGGAGTCAAATGAGTTTTGATCCATTTGACAATTTCATATTCAAATGAAGAATATGAAAGGGTTTTGGCTTTTATTTTGAACTAGGTTTTGATTGAGTGATTGAAGTTTGGATTTATATATGAGCTCATGATTGTAGGGTTGATTGAATCATGAGAGAAAATCAAGAGTTTGGCTTGATTTGAAATTGATTTGGCTAAGTTCAAGATTTTGACTTGAAAGGCTTAGATTGGATTTTGAGTTGATTTGAGTTTGATTTTGGAATTGGTTTTGATTGCTTGAATTTATATTTCATTTATATATGTGAATATAAATGAGAATATAAATGGATCATGAGAAACTTTCAATGATTTGAAGTGGTTTAATCATGATTTAGGTTAAATTCATTAAAGGGAATTTAAAGGATTTAAGAATTTTAAATTGGAATTTAATTTGGGACTTGATTTGATTGGTTTATATTTATATTTCATTTATATGTGAATATAAATGAGAATATAAATAAGTTTGAAAATCCCATGAGTTTGAATAGGTTTGATCAAGATTTAGGTTAAATCCATTAAAGGAATTTAATGGATTTAAGGGAATTTTAAATTGGGAAATTAATTTTTGCCTTTGAATTGATTGGTTTATATTTATATTTCATTTATATTTGTGAATATAAATGAGAATATAAATGGATTTTGAAAATTCCATGAGTTTGAATAGGTTTGATCAAGATTTTGGATAAGTCCTTTAATGGAAAATTAAGACTTAGGAAATTTTGGATTGGAAATGTAATTCTTGGATTTGATTTGATTGATTTATATTTATATTTCATTTATATATGTGAATATAAATTAGTTTTGAGAAAATCCTAAGGATTTGAATTGATTTGATCAAGGTTTAGGCTAAGCCCATTAAGAATTTCATGAATTGAGTTGGAATTTTGAGTTTGGTTGGATTGATTTGATTTATATTTCATTTATATATGTGAATATAAATGAGAATATAAATAGATTTTGAGAAAATCCCAAGGATTTGAATAGGTTTGAATCATGATTTTGGTTAAGTCTTTAAGGGAAGATTAAGGACTTAGAAAATTTGGACTTAGATTTTTTTTTATAGATTTTGATCATGGGGTTTCAATCATGGATGTTAATCATGGAATTGATTTGAGTTTGGAGAAAATCAAATGAGATTGATTTAGAGTTTGACTTGAAAGAAGGAAAGTGGGGAATGGTTCAAGGGTAGGCAATTTTCCTATCACCCTAAGGCATAATTTATTCCTATGGCTAACTCTTCTAAGTCTCTAGGGCTAGGTTTGAGTGTCCACCTAATCACTAGATGTATCTTAAGACTAAGGAACTCTTAAAGACTAAGAGGAATCCTATGTCTAAGATGGAGGGTTGAGAGCTCATCCTAAAAATGAGGTCAACAAAGAGTGCAATAGGTGTGGTGTGGTGACAAGGAAAAACTGCGTATTGGTGTTGACCGAAATGATCAACAACTCCGAGAGATCATAAGCACTAATAGAAAAAAATCTATCCTTAACCCAAGGCATAGAGAGAATCCAGAGCTTAGTGCAATGTAGCTCTACTTATGTCCAAGACATAACAGAGAGGGAAGAATCCACTAAGGGATAGAGTGTGAACCTCCCACTAGGGAAGCAGATTCAAGTCATCCACAAGAGATGAAAGGTCTAATTTAATTCTCACTGAGGAAAAAAAGATTTGATTTATTTGTTGGGAAGAAGGTTGAATTTACTTTAATTTTGTTAGGTTTGGAATTTTTAGATGAACCCTATTGTTTTGCAGTAGACTGCACTAAGTAGGAGCCATGGAGGCTAAGACCTAACTCAGATTTACCAATCTAAATGGGTAGTCTACTAAACACATAGTAGGACTAGCCAACCAAAGGGATGCCTTTTGGTATGCGGTATAGGAAGAAAGCGTAGTAGACTTAGATCCTCCAAAGTAGAGATCTTGATGGGGTAATCTACAAGCAAGATTGAACAACCTAGGGGCGACTATTGAGTGAATGTCACTGGGGGACTTAGATCAACTCAAAGATAGTCAAGATTGATTTCATTTTTAGACTTTGTTTATTTTGATTATGATGGATCCCATAGGTTTGTGATGAACGCAGTAGGGGCCATGGAAGCCTGCATTTACTTCATTCAATTCAAAGGGAGTAATCTACCAACCACAAGGTAGGACTATCCAACCAAGGGGGAAATGCCTTTTTTACAATGGTCAAGTTTTAAGAAGAAAGCATGGGACTCACTTCTAGACAAGGAACCATTGGGGACTAGTTTCTTTGGGAAATAAATCAAACCTAGGGGCTATTGTGAATGCCACTGGGAGACTTAAATCATCTTAAAGGTAGTCAAAGATTAAATTCATTTCATTTTTAGATTTATTTTGATTATGATGGATTCCATTGGTTTACGATGGATCAAACTGAGAAGGAGCTCATATCAGCCTACACTTATCTCAAATTTACTGAACCAAAGGGAATAGCTTCCTGATGGGAGAACTATCCAACCAAAGGAGTGCCTTTCGGTTTGTAATGATCAATTCAAGGGAAAAAAGCTTGGGGACTCACATCTTCCACTAGAAAAGATCACTGGGGTGATCGGTTGCTTTGACAATAAATCGAACCCGACCTAGTGCGTCAGTTGTGACAATCATACTAGAAAGAATGTGTCATGGTCTTACATATTTCAAAGCGAATGACGGGGTAACTGCTTGTGGAAATAGATTAGACTAAACTGACTCTGGAGAGTACCAACTGATTTACCTTAACTCAAGTAGTCGAGCAATTCTATAGGGAGTTTCTTGTGCCTAAAGATAGGATGCCTACTTGGGAGAAGGGACCCTTTGGGGGCTTGAATTCCTAATTCACAAGCGAATTAATTTTGTTTGTTTGTTTAGTTTAGTTTATTTTATCGTGAACCCTGTTAGTTTGGGGATCAAATTGAGAAGGAGCTTATATCAGCCTAGACCTATCTCATATTTACTGAACTAAGGGAGAATGCATCCGCTGAACAAATTCTCCAACCACGGTGGCTACAAGAAAAGGGGGGCGTCAATTCAAAAGTAACCGGGTAGTGTCTAAATATGGGACTTGATCCAAATAAAGTGCCCATAGGGATGGGGCGTAAGGGCTTAATCAACACCGGAAGATGAAATGAAATGGTCATACATCAATAGGTGTATTCCTCAAAGAAAGCAGGGACTCACATCGCCAAGAGTGGTGTACTCATCTGTGAGTCAACATAGAACATCAACCAACCTAAGGTATCCATCAATTTACAATTAGGAAAGCAGGACTTACATCCTCCTATAGAACGATTAGGATAGTCTCTCTTGGCTCTGACCACCATCAAGTGAATGGGACTTATATCAACTCAAAGTAGAGGAAAGGAGCCTCTAGGGGACTTATCCTAAAACTCAAATATTCTATAGTTAGAGCATGGTGGCACTTCAAGAAGAAAGTATGGGGACTCATATCTTCTTAAACAAAGTCAACATGAGGTAGCTTCTTGGGCGGCGGTGAAGACTATCATACTAACAAGATGCTCATTGTTTGATGATCAAGTTAGGAAGAAAGCATGGGACTCACATCTTCCAACAAATGACCAGGGGTGATATACTAATGAGGTAGCATGGGCGACAAGCTAATGAGTGAGTGCCACAGGGGACTTGCACCTACATCAAAATAGCTCGAGACAAAAGATTTATGTTTGTTGTTGTGCATGTGTTAAAAGGGATAGGATGCCACTGGGGGACTCTTACACCTACCATAAACACGTTGGGGAATTTGATGAAATGATGCCACGGATGGCAAACAGGATTGCCACTAAGAAAGGATGCCACTTGGGTTCTCTCAAACCTATCTTAGTTATACTAATCAAAATAGGATGCCTCTCGGGTTCCCTTACTCTTTCATTAAAAGTGTGGAGATTATGTTTGTGTTGTGAAAGAGATAGGATGCAACTGGGGACTCTTACACCTACCTAAACAGCGTGGCGGTGGATTAGACAAGCAAACAACACTTTGAAAGAAGAGAAGATTTAATGAATGGAATCATATTTTGTTATTTTTATTAATAATTATTTTCAAACATGATTTGTTTCATGGGTAATATTTCTTTAGATAGAGCCCATTAATTGGAAGCATCCGTGTTCCCTTTACAATCAATAAGGCGATAAGATCCTCCTTGGTAGGCCTTCTTTATGACATGGGGGCCTTCCCAAGTGGGTTCAAACTTGCCTCCCATCTTTGACGGGCAATATTGGTCTCCTTAGGACTAACACAAGTTCTCCTACTCAGAAAGACCTAGGGACTAGCTTATTGTGAGCTTGAATCATTTTAGCCTTGTACAACTTGAGGTTCTGGGATGCCCGTAGGCACTTCTCCTCTAAACCTTCGAGCTCTTCTAACCATAACTTTGCATTCTACTCGATAGTGATCTTGTTACCCAATGCTATCCTTAGTGATGGGAGTTGAACTTCTAAAGGAAGAACGACTTCAAACCCATACTAAGAAAATGGGTAGGCGAGTTGGAGTTGGTATGTGGTGTGGTAGGCCCACAAGCTTCAACCAACTGCTTGTTCCATTATTGTTTATTATCATCAAGAGTCTTCTTCAATATCTGGATGAGAGTTTTGTTGAATGCTTATGCTAAGCCATTTGCTCTAGGGTAGTGGATGGTGGAGTATCTCCAATCTATATGTCTTAGCAATTGTTGATCTTCATGCTTTTGAATGGTACCATTATCGAAATAATTTATCAGGCACCGAACCTATATGATATGATTCCTAAAAACTAAAGCACATCTTGTGACCTCTCGGTGGGATGGCATCTTACTTGGAAAAGTAGTGGTGGCTAAGATGAATCGATTCCCCTTAGAAGAAGGAGGATCGATGGACCCATAATGTCAGTACCCCAACACTCAAATGGCCATGAAGCTAATGTAGGGTGTAAAATATTAGGTGGCTAGTGGAGGACCACACCGTGCACGACACGATGGCATCTCCTTTACATCCATCAATCTGTGATCATGAAGAGTAGTATCCAAGTCTTTTTAATCTTCATCTTCATCTTGGATCATTGATGAGCTCTACATAGACTGTGTACCTTTATAATGCCATGGGCTTCATGTTTATCTAAATAACGTAACCACATTTGGTCAAAGGACCGATGACATGGGGTGCCATCAACAAGAGCGTTGGAGAGAGCTCTCAGTTTCACCTGATGGGCTTGTGACTTTTCTTGAGGTAGTTTGTTGGTGTTTAAGTAATCTATGAATAGTTGCCTCTAATCTAGGTCCTTGTCCATTTTGGCAACAACAACCTCCCCTTCAAGAGAAAGTCTCTCGATGAGTTCAGCATCAATAAGGGATAAGACTTGTCTATTTTGGACCCTTATTGAAATGGACTCATCTTTGATGCTAATTCTTTGAGTTTAGCCAAAGCATCTTCTCTTGTGTTCTTTTCTGGGAACCTTGTAGATGGTAACTTTGAGAATCAATGACTTCATGGTATACTCATAGTAATGATGGAGCTTGGGTTTGAGAACCTTGTAGGACCCATGTCGGTTGATGATAAACTAAGAATCCCCAAAGATGTTGATGCTCTTGACGATAGTGATGGCTAACTCTAGCATCAAAGTCATATTCAGCTTCATTGTTGGTGCAGGGTTGGAAAGATACTATGAGAATCTCATCACATTTTGGAGTTAGAGAACTATTCCTACCCTCTTTCCGGGAGAATAGATTGTGGTGCTTCACCTTTAAGAAAAGAAACAGCACCATCAAAATACATCTCCCATCGGTGGTTGTCAGCCTCCCCTAAGTTCATGATTAGTTCATCAGGGAGATCTTCACTAAGCGGAGAAGCAGCGAGAAGTGGGTGTGCTACTAAGAAATCCGCTTGTGCATCTTTTACCGCGGAGGGGTATAAATGTGATGTCAAATGTGAAAGTATCAGATGCCAAACATTGGGATAGCTTGGCGTGTCATGAGATACTGTAGTGGATTTATTCTAGAGATCAAGTTCACATTATGAGAAAGAATATAATGTCATAGCTTTTTAAAAGCAAAGATCAAAGCTAGGCAATGTTTCTTAATAGGTGGATAGTTTACTTCAGCAGGAATCAGATGATGGTAGAGGTAGTATAGAGCGCCCTCCTTCCCTTTGTCATTGGCTTGGGCCAAGCAGCAAGAGAGAGTCATCTGGCTGTAGAGGATGAGTGGTGCGGGATAGGGGGCTAGCACTTCACCAAGTACTCTTTGATATCTTTCAAAGCATGCTGACACTTGTCATCCCACTTGAACTTGGCATTCTTTTTGGCAAGTGCTAAAAATGGCTTGCATCTCCCTACCAGGTTTGAGATAAAGCATCTTAAATACGCCAACTGTCCTTGAAAGGATCTGAGTTGAGTTAAACTCTTAGGAGGTGGCATTTCTATGATAGCTTTAATCTTTTCAAGATCTATCTCTATTCCTCAGTGTCGAACAACAAACCCAAGGAATTTCTCCTGCTACTTTAATGCAAACTTGAGGATTCATTTTGAGGTTATATTATCTTAACCATTCAAAAACTACTCTCAAGTCAAAGAGGTGGTCTTTCTTTTCTCTGCTCTTAACTACTAGATCATCAATGTAGTACTCAACCTGATGATGGATGAGCTCGTTGATGATCTGAGTCATGTCTCATTGGTATGTAGCACAAGCATTTTTAAGGCTGAAAGGCATGACCCTATAAGAAGATTCTGATCGGGGTTTGAAAAGCGTGTTTCTTTCATCTTAGGAGACATCTTGATTTGGTTATAGCGGATGACCCATCCATGAAAGAAAATCGCATTAGATGAGCGATGTCCACCATTAACTCTGTATAGAGAGGAAATTCATCCTTAGGACATGTCTTGTTTAAGTCCTAAAATCGATGCAAATACAAATTTGACCATTCTTCTTCTTAAGCGGATGACTAACTAGGTAGGATATTTTTCTTCTCATAAAACCGGCATCGATCGGTTTCTTGACTTAAAAAACATGTTGTTCAATTTCTAATGCATCGTCTTGGAGCTTGAATAAGGGTAGCGTTAGGATCTATTCTAGCTTATGGGCTTCAAGAGATAATTCAGGCATTTCTTAATAACTTTATGTGAAGTAGTATTTAAACTCAGTCAATAGCTTAACTAAGTCTTTGGTTTCTTCTTCATTTAGCAATGAACTGATGTATGTTGGGCGTATATTTTCTTCTATCTTGAGGTTGATATCTTTAAGCTTGTTTATTGTTGAATGAATCTCCTCTTCAAATTTTGGCAGTGCCTCTTTGACTTGGAGATCAACTGGATCATCTGAAGTTTCTAAACACACATTCTCATAAGAGTTGGAGATGTGTGAGAAGAAACTATCAAACTCCAAATGGTTGGTAACAACTAGGAAGTAATCTTCATCATTGACTGGACCCACTATGTCGAATCCTAATCCTGCTCTTGATTGTGCTTCCTTGTCTGTGTTGTTCCATAGCTTATCGAAGTATTCTGACCTGTGCTTGGACCATGTGTGAGGAAACTATGTATAAGATTTTGAACACAAGTAAAGTCAAAAGGTAATTCCATTAATTCTTTAAAGTATCTTCCTCAAGCTCTACATCAACTTGGGCTTGAGGATGATGATCCCAAAGAACTTCTTATGCTTTATGTCCTTTGGAAGACTTAGGGACTTCTTAACTACTAAACCTTCAACTTTCGAGATGTAAGTGATAAGAGCTAAGGTTCAAATGCTCATAATAGTTTCACATAAACCAGATTCAAATACTTTGCTTTGCTTGGAGGCTTGGTCTTCATCTCTGGCTAGATCAAAAGTCACCTCCAATGGAACCCACTGAGAGGGGTTGGCTGGTATACTAATCACATTAGACTCATCCTTCAAACTAGATTCTAAGTCTATATGAATAGTAGGGGTATTATGAATTGGAACCACTCTATATTCTGAGGCCAACTAGGAGGTCTCCCACCTCTAGCACTCTATTTCTCTGCCTGCACGGAGGTTGAGCCATTCTACCCACATGTCCATATGATGGAATGAACTGTGGGTGGAATGTAATATGCTGATCTATTTCTTCTTCAATTCCCCTTTCTTGTGTACTTGGACTTTCCTTTTTTTCATTTTCTTTTATCCTTTATTTTTCTTCATTTTATTTTCTTTTTATTTTGCATTTGAATTTTGTCCTAGTTCACAAGGAAGGGTGTTTTGAGGAAGATAGTAGGTCGCATCCTCATAAATCTCAAGCTCTCTAAATGAAAATGGCTTTTCATCTCCATTGACATAGTATTTAATTCCATCGTTTATGAACTTGATGCTCTGATGAAGGGAGGATGGAATAATCTTGTTTTGATGTATCCAAGGCCTACCAAACAAAGCATTGAATGAAGTATTCGAATCAATGATGTAGAACTTGGCTTGGTCTTCTCACCTATCTCCAAAGGTAACTTAGAACCTCAGCTCACCTTGATCATTTAATCCTCTCAACATCATCCTATCTCTCTGGGTGTGGTCGATCTTCAAATAGGCAAGGGTCTTTAGACTCATAATGTTCATCGATGCACGAATCCATGAGAACCACAGCCGAACTGTCCATGTCAGCGTGATGTATAGGGGCGGTTATGCTCCAAGTCCCCAAAGAAGGTCTTCATCTGAAGGTGATGTTCTTTTGCATAATGTGCTTCACCTATAGTGGTCATGAGCTAAGCATATTTGATCAAGGAGGGCCTTGATTAGTGATTCTCATCTCTTTGGATAAGACAAGGGCATCATATATGCTTAGCTTAGATGGAAACTTTCTTAGATGAGAAAGGACATTGTAGTCCACCTTTTTGATCTTCCACAAGCATATCCAAGGGTGGAGCATCTGTGGAAGGGCTTCTCGATCTTGGTACCAATGACTTGTTTCCTCTATCTTGAGGTGCGCCTAGAGGTAGAACCTTGCCACTAGGTTGACTTGGTGATCTCTTTATGGCGGGGGTGATGGAAGGTTCTACCTACACTTCATCTCACCTATAGCTTCTCCTATGGGACTCTTAAATGGATGATTCCAAGTCTATCTCAAGAGGTGAACGTAGTATTGAGTTGGAAAGTCCAACTCTGAAAAGTGGAAGATCAATTGTTATAGTTGTTTAGACTTGAGGTTATCATTAGGAATAGAAGAAGACAACCCATCGAAGAGACACGGATGTAATTCAAAGCTTTATTCTTCAATTTCTTGGAATTATTTGGAGGTACAAAGTAGAAGTCAAGTAAAGTGAGTGGAGTAAGGGATTTGATGCCTTGCTTGATACAAGAGTTCTTAGTAAAGAAAAATAGAAGAGCTAGTTAGAATGGAAGAAGTCGCTAGTGTGGATCTGAACTAAAGGGCGGTTGGACACGATGGTGGCTATGCTAAAGGGGTATCCAGTGACACATGTTCTTTGCTCCCCTTTCCTAGAGTTAGCAACTTCAACCTTCCTTGGTGTTGGAGGTTTGAGTGACTTAGGCACCTACAAAGAAAGCTTTTGATCTTTTGAATTATTTTTTAGAGGTTTTAGACAAGGAGATGTCCCAACCTTCTTTAGTTTTGGTAGGATCACATGTATCTCAAGGATTACCTTAATGGGCGGATGGTTATTCCTAAGGTATTCTTTTGGGATAACTAACATAACTTTGGCGTGTTTAAGCCAATCCTTGAATGTGAAGCAATCCTCCAAAATGTGGCCTAGCATAAAGTGGTAAGGGCAAAAGTTTGGATCATGACTTTTGCCTACTTTCTCCAGTCTCCTAGGCTCGGGTAGCTGAAAATCAAGTTTCTTTAGAGATTCTTAAAGATTTTCTTGATTACCTCCCTCTTAAAAGAATAAGGTTTGTTTAACTTATCTAAAAGAGTAGGTGGACCATAGCTACCTAGCTGCGGGTATGCATGCTGCTGCTATTGGTGGTATGGTAAGATGGTGGTTGTCTATGGAGGTGCGGTGGAGGCCATTGGTTGCCTCGGTGGAAGGAGGTGGAGGCTAATGAGGTCATGGTCTCTTGATCTCTATGACTTATTTAGTGCTTCTCATAAATGGAGCTTAAAGCTTTAAAACGACCTCTCCTTGACTAGTTGATTAGCTTCTCAAATGTCTTGATAGTGAAGCCCTTAATCATTAAGGAAACCGGGCCATGGATATTCTTCAAAAGAATCTCAATGGCATGTTGTTCAGACAGTTGTGGTTCAAACTTCATACTCAAGCTGCGCCATTGAAGAATATAACCAACAAGTAACTCACCAGAGTGTTGTTGTTCTACAATGAGATCACTTTTAGTAACCCTTTGCTGAGCTCCAGCAAATCTCTTGATGAAGAGTTTCTCTAACTTAGCAAATATCTTTTACTTGTTGGGAAGTTACAAATCAAAGTAATACCCTGCTACTAAGAAAAGGTGAAAGAGTAGCATCTCACACCTTGCAACAACCGGCTCAAATGGGTGATGTCTTTTCGGTTTCCACTTGTCATCAAAGCTTTTGAAGAAAGGAGGCACGAAACCTTTGGGATATTGGATAACATCGAATTCATTTGGGTAAGGTCTACCCTTTGGAACTGATGATCTTCCCTAGGCTTGAGCCAAAGCTTCCTTCACCTACTGCTCAACCATGAATTTTATGTTTTTTCTTCTATGGAGGTAGTTTCCATTACCTTCCTATCTGTTAAACTTGCTTGCTCATGGGAGGTAGAGTCTTGACTGGGTCCAAGACATGCACTAACTCAGGCTGACTGGCATCGACTGTAGTAGGATGAACTAAAGGGGCTTGTTTTTGAAGCACTGAAACTGCTGCTAACAAGTCCTCTAATGTGCCATCCTATCAATGCTCATCATCCTTCTTGTCAGGTATTGAGATTACTGCAGTGTCTTCATCTCATCACCTTCCATGGCTTATTGTTCCCAGAAGAGATCCTCTAGTGTCAAAATGCAGACTCATTTGAATCTTCCAACAAGTCATCTTCATTGGGATCAAAGATGACTCTCTCTTCAACGGACCAGGCGTACCCCAAGATCTCCTTCTTCTCCATGAAATAATGTGCAACTATCTCATCTAAGGAATGATCCAACTCAGTAGGTACAAATAGTTTAGGATGACTGGTGTGATCACTATCGTGCGAGATGCAGACCTTACTGTCACCTTTGGAGAGTCAATCCTGTGGGGTACTCCTTTGGATGAATGACACCCGGCTGGGCAGAGGGGTAACAATCCTAGGATGTTCTCTACCACAGTGCGCTAAACTATCATCTAGAATATCTATAACCATCACCATCTCACAGTGGTATGGTGAATGGTGAAAACACGATGCTTTGGGGTTGCCACTCCTTTCGCACCACCACTAGGGCAAAAGGTCGAGCAGGAGAGCTCGACCCTACAACAATGGGTGGTGTTGGATGGGTAGGATCTCTTGGTCATAGCTGAATCACCAATATGGTGTGCTTTTCCCCAGATGCAGCCTTTATGTCCTTAGATGGAATGGGATATGTGTAACCGGCGATGGCGGGAGGTAGCGTGGGGTGGAGACATCGACTCTTCTTGCAGGAACTTCCCCTCTATGGTGGCTAGTCCTAGTGAGAAGAAAACTATCAATATGGTTAGCACGGGTAGCGCACCGAGCTGGAAAATCAACCAAAGTAGAAGCCGTCGATTGGCCGGTGAACCTCACTCCCTACTAACATGTGTATGGGCCTCACAGCCTTCTCGAATCCTCCCATGATGTGGGGATAATAGATCAAGATTGACCAGTACCAAACTGAATGTCCATATGCTCCCACGGATAGATCGAAGGCCTCTGACCTCGCTCTCCTAAATGGAGGGATTACTGAGGCGGTGATAATGGATCCTCCGGCATCCTCTATAATCTAGAGAGGATGGAACTAGTTTTGTAACCTGGTGAAGTGATTGATTAAATATAAATTCAACTACAATCAATTTGGAGTCTAATGGATTTTGGTTCATTTGAAATTTTCAAGCCAAGGGAAAGTTGGGCTTAGCTTGGGTTGACTTGAATTTGGTTTTGATGTTTCATTTATATTTAGATAAGTGATCGAAGGAGTGATTGATTCAAGAGAAAATCCATTAGTTTTTGACTTGATTTGGAGAGGATTTGGCTAAGTCCAAAGAATTGGTTCAAAGGGCTTAGATTGAGTTTTGATTTGATTTTGGTTTTGGTTTTGATCATTTGAATGTAGATTTCATTTATATTGGGAAAGATAATCAAAGGAACAATTTATTTATGAGAAAATCAAGTTTGAAGTGATTTGAAGGCAAATTTAGCTAAGCTCATGAAGGAAGGTTCAAAGGGCTTAGAAGGGGATTTGATTTAGTTTGATTTAGTTTTGATGATTTGAGTGTAGATTTTATTTATATTTATGAAGATTATTGAAGATATGATTGATTCATGATGAAATCAATTGAACTTGGATTGAATTAGGTGGAGATTTGGCTAAGTTCATGGAATCAAATCACATGGCTTAGGAAAGATTTCAAGTTTGGATTTGATAATGAAATTCAATCATTTGGAGTTGGATTTGAATTAGAATTTGATTGAAGGATTAAATTGATATTTGAGAAAATCAATTGAGTTTTTGTGGATTTGAATTTGGCTAAGGCTAAGGCCATAAGATAAAATCATAGGGCTTAGAAAGGATTTTGATTTGATTATGATTATCATTTGATTTGGAATTTGGATTTAGATTTAGAATTTGAATTTGAATTTGAATTTGTGGTTTGGTTTAAGATTTGGATTTTGATTGGATTTAAGAAGGTGCACATGGATTGGGTTTAGGCTATAGGATTGGTGATTTCCTTAAGTCCTAAGGCATAACCTAATCCTATGATTAACCCTTCTAAGTCTCTAGGCTTAGGTTAAGAGTTCAGAAGTGACTTATGACTAAAGAGCTCTCAATGTCTAAGAGAGTCCTAAGTCTAAGAAAAAGAGGTTGAGAGCTCACTCCAAAAGTGAGGTCAACACCAACCTAGCATGGGTTAGGTAGCCTAGGTGGGTTTGGTGAACCCTTTTGGGTGAGTGAGGGCTAAGATGATGGGAGTGGACTTTGCCATTTTGGAAAAATCCACATGGAGGAGAGGATCCATGGAGGATTTGCCTTGGGCTTGGCTCCAAATGGGTTTGGGTTGATTTTGGGCTGACCTAAGTTGAATTTGGGTCGGGTTTGGTCAACCACCAAGGTCCCATGGGTTACTTTTATGGGTTTTGGCTTCATTTGATCAAATGGGTTCATATGAGTTCATGTTGGGTTGGGTTGACCAATTGGTCAAATTGGGTCAAACCAAGGCTTGGGTTAGGTTCAAATGATGATTTGAAGAGTTTTGGTTCAAGTGGTTTCAATTAATTTGGCCTAGGTTTGATTTTGTCTCATTTGGAGTCATATAGGTCAAATGGGCTAAGTTGACCAATTGACCAAATTGGGTTGGGTTAGGTGTTCGTTAAAGTTCAATCGGTCAATTGAAAATGATTATAGGTTTTGGTTTGAATCATTTTGAATTTAGTTTGGATTTTGGCCAATTTAACCTTTAGGTCAATTTGGGCTAGGTCAAGTTGTCCAATTAGTCAAATTTAGCTCAATTATGGCTTTGGTCAAGTTCAATAATCAATTTGGAATGAACTTGAGCCATTGCTTAATTTGGGTTAGATTATGATTTGATATTTTAGCCTTTTAGGCCAATTTGGGTCAACTTGGGTCAAATGACATTGGACTTAGTTTGATCATGGTTGGTTTGAATCAATCAATTTGGTGTATGGTGGGTTTTGGCTAGTTTAGGTTTCATTTGGGCTAAAAGTTGGCTTGGTCAAAGGACCAAGTTAACTTGGTTTAACCCACTTCCTGGTGATTGATCATCTTAGGTGATTGTTGATCATGATATGAGGCTTGATGGCTTGGTTCAATCCAATTTGGGTTGGATTAAAACTTGGCTCAAAAAGATCCTTTAGGCCACTTTGGGTCAAGTGGACCTAAATGGGTTAATTGGATTAGTTTTAGCTTGATTCAAGTTTAGTTGAACTTATATATGAGCCTAAAATTGAAATATAAATTCAACTGCAATCAATTTGGAGTCCAGTGGATTTTGGCTCATTTGAAGTTTCCAAGCTAAAAGGGCTAACTTGGACTTGACTTGGGACTTGACTTTGGTTTGATGATTGTAGGTTTCATTTATATTTGGATAGATGATTGAAGAAATGATTGATTTAAGAGAAAATTCATTGGTTTTGGCTTGATTTGGATAGGATTTGGCCAAGTCTAAGAAATTGGCTTAAAAGGCTTGAATTGGGTTTTGATTTGATTTTGGATTTGGTTTTGGCTATTTGAATTTATATTTCATTTATATTTGGGGATACAAATGAAGATATAAATGATTCATGAGAAAATCACTTGAGTTTGGAGTGATTTGGAAGCAAGTTTGACCAAGCTTAAGGATGTAGGTCAAAAGGGCAAGGAAATCAATTTAGTTTGATTTATTTTTGGTAATTAGCAGGTGGGTTTCATTTATATTTGTGAATATAAATGAAGAAATAATTGATTTATAAAGAAATTAATTGATTTTAGGTTGATTTGGGTTAAGATTTGATTAAGCTTATGGAGGTAGGTCCATAGGGCTTAAGAAGGATTTGGCTTGGTTTTATTTAGTTTGATTTAGTTTTGGTAATTTGAGTATAATTTCATTTATATTTGTAAATATAAATGAAGAATGATTTATAAAGAAATCAATTAAGTTTGGGATAATTTAGGTGGAGATTTGGCTAAGTTTATGAGAATGGGTCATATGGCATAGGAAGGAATTTTGGAACTTGGATTTAATCTTGGGATTGAATTATCTCAGTTGGTGGGATTGATTTGAATTTGATTAAGGCTAAGTCCATAAGATGAAATCAAAGGGCTTAGAAAGGGTTTTGAATTCAATCATAAGGTTCATAGAGAATTTTGAGCTTGAATTTGATCATGAGATTGATTATGAGCATTGGAAATTTGGTTTAGATTTGGTATGAATTTGAGGTTTGTTTGGGAAGAAAAGCATGGATTAGGTTTAGGCTATAGGGTAGGAAAGTCTTCCTAAGTCCTAAGGCATAACCTATTCCTATGGCTAATTCTTCTAAGTCTCTAGGCTTAGGTTAAGTGTTCACCTAATCACTAGAAGTGTCTTAAGACTAAGGAGCTCTTATCACAATAAGAGTCCTAGATCTATGATGAGGAAGTTGAGAACTCACTCCAAAGTGAGGTCAAGTCAACACTTTGGCACTATGTACACTCCAGAGTGTACACTGTGTACACCCTTTTTTAAAAAAATTAAACCACTAGGGGACTGCTTATTATGGATCCCAATGGTGTAATATGTTGTATGGAATGTCTTTCAACATGATCTGAGTATTTTTTATTAGTTTTCTAGAATGTACACTATGTCCACTCTAGAGTGTACACCCATTTTTTTTATTTTAAACCACTGAGGGACTTCCTATATCCCTTCTAAATGCTACTATAAGCTTTAGGTTCTTTCCAAGAGGATTTGGGTGATTTTGGAGCAATTTTCTATGTGTACACTCTGTACACTCTCGAGTGTACACCTTTTTTTAATTTTAAACCACTGGGGGACTTCCAATTATGGATCTCAATGGTGTTAAATGCTATATTGAATGCCTTTCAATATGATTTCAATATTTTTAATCAGTTTTTCAGAGTGTACACTCTAGAGTGTACACCCTTTTTTATTTTAAACCACTAGGGACTGCCTATTATGGATCTCAATGATGTTATATGCTATATGAAATGCCTTAAAATATTATTTAAGTATTTTTTATCTGTGAGTGTACACTACACTAGTGTACACTATGACACCTGGAGTGTACACCCTTTGTTTAAATTTGAATGCACTGGTGGACTTCCAATCTGGTTGTAATGTTCTCATTAGTTCTTTTCTCATTTGAAGCTTAAAATGTTTTGTAAACAAATAACTTTCTGATGCAGGCCATCACCATCAGAGCATTGCTTGATTCCATTTCAGAACACTTTACTAAGGAAGTTCTTGTGACTCTAAGAAGGCTACACATACATCAATGCATTAAAATTCTTGCCATAATAAGATTTGGCTTCTATCACTTCCCTCATGTCATGCTAGAATATAAAAGCAAGCCTTCTATATTGGTGGCCATTACTTTCCTTGCAGACTGGATGAAGTTTCTTTAATCATAGGGAAGCCAAATAGAGGGAAAAATGTCACATGACAGAAATCCCCACTATTAAAGTCTAATTCAATAGATTTTAAGAATAAAATAGAGAAGCTCGATTGTCCATCAGCTTGTAAAGTTGTACATATAGTTTTGATTTCAAATATATTTTTTATATATCTTAATTATAAAGTGGCATCAAACTGATCTCCATTGATAATATAGAAAATTTGTTGATTATAATTGGCCAAAAGCCATATGGAGCTTCTGGTTTCATAATTTGATGTGATTACATCAAAAATCTTGCAAAAAGGCACCAGTATATGAGTGGCTTTGTCACTCTTTTGATGATATGTGTTGCATTTTGATTTATATTATCTTATACATTGAATCTAACTTATGTAACTCTTCGCCATGATTTGTCGAGCACACAAGATTCATAAGGCCTCGTTTCCTCGCAAAGCCCCATGTTATGGTGGCCAAAAATAAACTTTGTAGAGGAATCCATTAGTCATCTGTGAGGACACCAGGTAATGTTAATTAGACTTATTTCATTGACATCAAAAATTGATTTATTTCTATTCCAAATTACCAATATTTCTTATTAGTGTAACACAGGTCTTCTAATCATTTCAAGACATATCAGAAGAGGAGACCTGGCTCTTTGAAACATTGCCCTCTGTCCAGCAACCATCTCACAGTGATCTCCAGAGGAGTCCCATTCCAAGTCCAAGGAGTGATGCCCCTAGTAGATCTCCTTACATCTCTCCTCAATATTCTCCTCCTTCATGTGCCTCTAGCTTGCCATTTGTTGCTACCCCTGCAGAGAGTGTTAAGAAGGAGAATATACTTTCATCAATCAAGGCCCAAGGGGATAGACTAACATTTTTAAAGCTAATAACTAGGAAAGTATATGATATTGCTACACCATGTCCTTGAGGAGAGGTTGGTGGATAAGAGTCCAAGCATGGGAGAAGCTCTAAAGAGGTCGGGTATAGGGGCAACCATAGAGGCCACCCATCTAGAGGAGCCTTTGGAAACCACCTTAGTAAAGGATGTGCAGTTGATTGTATATGAAGGACCCGCATAAAAAAAAGACAGCACCTTCAATCAAGCATTGTGAAGGAGAGAAAACTTAAAAGAGGAAAGTCTCATCCCCATTCACAAGGGTGCATAGGAAGACGCACAAAAAGGTTGCTATTCTTTCCACACTGGATGAAGAGAGGGTAAAGGAGGTATTTCTTCTCTATTACACCACTTTAATCTAATAAAGTTGATTTTAGTATTTTTTTATGTAGGCGAGAGTAGAAGAAGTTCCTATGATAGAGGAGCAAACTACAATAGTTATAGTAATGGTTGAGGAACTAAAGGATATGGTAATCTTCATTTTATAAGCTTCTCCTCTATTTCATACTTGAATATAACTCTAAAAGATGGCATTCCTTGATGCAGCAAGACCATTGAGTTCTCATCAAGAGATGTTCTACCAAGCCAATGTTGGAGTTCATTGACACACACCGATTTAAGGACAAGTGCGTCATTGTTTAATATATTCAATCTAGTATCCATAAAATCACCCTTTAATTTAGATTGCTAACATGCCCATGCTGCTCACATGAATGAGTGATAATATTTTCTCGGTCAAAAATATCATTATTGCTAGATGACAAATTGATGAATTATTGATAGATCAGTATTTGTCCGATGCACATGTTGATGCCTTCGCTTATTTGCTAGCCGAGAAGAATAAGATCTGTCCTGGGTTATATGTTCCATATTTGTATATCTCATATCTACACTGGGTGAGTTCATGCAAGGAAGATTGGCTTATAAGATTCCTTCCAATTTTTTATTTATTATAGACTTATTAATTTAACTTTTCTTTGAATTTGTGGTGTTTATTTTTAGTTTATATGTATATGGTGGGGGACACCACATAGATCTGAGGGTTTACTTATTGAGGTGATCGAGTATGACATCAATGAATAGTGCACTATCTCAAAAGATAGAAATCACTTCCTACAATAGACCTAATCACCTAATAAGGACTCCTAAGGCATGATGGGTCTTTGAATATACCAGAGATTTTTTCCTACTTTACATTGATGAATAAAGTAGGTTTTATTTAAATCGGGTTCTAAAGTTCCCTATAGGGGCAAGCAACCATAGTTAATTACATCCTAAGAAAGGTGAGTTCCTTAGAAATACTCTCGATTAAAGTAGGCAATTATTATCTCCAAATATTTCAAAGATAGGACTATCAATAAATTGGTTATATTTAAAAAATCAAGTAGGTTAGATTAAAAGGAGAGACTTATTATTGAAGCTAAAAAGATATGAGTAGGGGATGCTCATGATACTAGGAAACCTAGTGACCATCCCAAACTATCCTATGGTCGGGCTTCATATCTTTGAAATTGAAGAGAATTATATGCTTCAGTTGAAATTTTATTAGAAAACTAAGACTTTGACTCCACAACACAAGATTGTGGAAATGTCTAAGAGATGAGGATTTATGCTTGTAGCCGAGGAAACTTCATATCCTAAATCTAGGGAGATTTAGCAGGGCCAAAGGATGTCCTAAATCTAAGGTGAAAATGGGTATATTGTTCACCTCCATAAGAAGGTAAAACCACATTTTGGACTTATAACCTAAAGTGGCGCCTAACTCCTCCTATGTTTTAAAACCATGTAGTCAAGTCATATATTTACAAAATGGTTAGGTTGTTATTATTTAGAAAGAAACTAAAGTCCTTAAACCTACTAAGAGACTAGAGCATGAGTGGTATGAACAATGACTTAGTCTAATGCAAATTTTATCAAATTTTATTTAATTTTGGACTCTTTATTTTGACAAAGGCTATGGAATTTTATATGCCTAATTGCATGATGAAATAGTGTTATTAAATCGAGAGAGAGGTGTTTTCCACCACAAAGGGAAACCCTCAAAGGTCAAGTTTTCTCATATTGTGTAAGGATGGAAACCCTCTCTTAGCAAGAATGAAATAATATGATATACATGATATTAAGCATACAATATTTAGCTAAGGGGTTTCTAAATCTTTCAATTATCTTGATTTAATACCTAGGCTTTAGATGAGGTTATGAGTTATTTAGAAAATTAGATTATGAGTTGTGATTGGGGTAAAAAGATTAATTTTCTTAAGAGCCTAAGTAGATCCATACCACACATTAAGTCATCATACATAAAGAAACTAAGAAAATACATGTCATTTCTATTGCACAATGTAAACAAATCATCAAACAATTTATAAACCCAATGTGAAAGAATAACAGGCCAGTGTGGTTGGGTATCGTCGTATAGCCTGAAAATAAAAAAGGGTAGTCGAGGTCTACCCTTATACAACCTGATATATGAAAGAATAATTACAAATTATAAATGATAAGTGTTATGGGGGAGTCTTCAAGTCTTCATGCTTCCTCCATTTCTTCATTTGATTTGGTAGGCTTCTAGACATCACATGGCACCCTAAGATTAAAGCTCCAATGTTCATCCTTAACCCCATAACACTTAACCAAATCCCTAATGCATAATACATTAAAAGAATGGAAAAGAAAATCTAACTACACCTGCAAAATAAGTGTTAACTAAACACACCATACAATCTAAGCAGTTATATGTATAATTTGGACTTAGCACCCTGCGCATGGGTAACCAAGTTCACCTATCATAATGTAAATCATGCCTAAGGGTTAAGCAACTCATAGAAGTGAGCATTTATATTTATTTTAAGTTCCCCTTAAGCACAATCTCTTATAGAAAATATGATTAGGCTAATCAGGACCTAACATCCAGTCTACGAAGCATACACCTAACATACAGTCTATAACAATACATCACAAAATAAAGCATACATCGAACCATGCCCCTAACATAAAGCTAGAAGTGATGACTTAATCTAATGTGTGTGTATTAAATCATGTGTGGTATGTCCTAACTAGGCTTTAGAGTTAAGATTTTCTAAATATGAAGGACATTAAATAATGGTGGTTTCACCTTAAGTGGTTTAATTGATTTGTAAATTTTACTTGATGTTTTATTTTGTTTCATTTGACCTACACAAAATAACTAAGTGTTATAAAGACAAAGAAAGAAAGGATAACACTTTTTTATCCCTACCTTAAGTCACATCTAAAGCAAATTAATTAATCAATTCTCTTTAGTGAATGGCTTATTATATATTTTAATTAATCTATAGTTTAGGTTTACTTTACATAAACTCATTCAATAAGAAAGACATCTTAAGATTAATTAGAATAAACTACTATCACATGATACAAGTTTATTCATTTCTTTCCATCATATGCAACATGCATCTGATTAAGTTCTAAACATACCTATACATGTAATTTATATTTTAGCACATTTAAATGAAGAATGTAAGCACATATACTTGGAATTGATGTTTCATTTGGTTGAACCATTTTTTTGTCATATTAATTTAAAGCTATATCTAAATTATTATACCAAATCATAAGAAAAGAACTCTAAATCATATGGCTAATCAACCCAACCACTTGAACAAAAAATATGAATGCATGTCTTTTTAATAGAAAAATGGGGGTTTCATTCATTAGCTAAATACACATTCAAATGTATAAAAGTTTTAAGAAAGTATGGCACCATTGTTTCGCACCAGGGGAGTGAGGTAGGAACCTCCTTGGAGCTACTTAAAGCCATGCATCCTAATGTCCGACTAATATACTTTAATCTATATGTATTATGAGAATGAAAATCATGCAAAAGTAGAAGTTGGTTTATTTGATTTATTTGTGTAAATGAATCAAAGCTCTATCCCAATTCTAATGTCAAAATGCATAAGAATGAAATCAAATAGGTACGTCGCCATTGTTCCACACTAGGGGAGTGAGGTAGGAACCTCCTTGGGGCTACTTAAAGTGTCCTAGGATGTCGGACTAATATACCCATTAACATTTAAACTTATGCAAGTCAACATATGAATGTAAGAAAGACTTCACTTCATACACTAAGCTTATATTCACATGCATCTCCTATGTGTGTAACTAAAGTCACAATATACATATTTATTTAATAGTAAATAGCATATATTAATTAAGTGCAAATTGACATATATTTCTAATTAAGTCAACACATGCATTAATAAAGAAATTTTTGATTGGGAATACACAAGCATAATTTCATACATCATAAAAAATTTAAAATAAACCAAAGTTTCTTAAAGCCATTTTTGATCTTTATGTTTGGTTTGATTTAAGAAATATGAAAGAAGTTTGCTAATCCTAATCCCATTCCTCATGTGTGAGTTAATTTGATTTAATGAAAAGCAATTAGGTTGATTTTATAGCTTAATTAAGTTGAGGTATGAATTAAATCAATTAATTAAATCCTTACCTACATCACCTTATGCTACTTAACTAAATAATGATGAGCCAACATGAGATGCAACCACATGAAAAGTAAATTAGCAAGAAATGAAAGGGGCCTATAATTAATAGTTAATTAAGCTTAAGGACGCTTAATTATTTTATGGTTTTCCACACATGTGAGCTAATCATAATTTCTCTTAGTTATTGAACACCCAAAGAGCTACCCAAGAGTTAATTAAGGAAGGTAGGTTTAATAAAGTTAATTAAGTTTCTTAATTATCTAATTAAATTCTAATTATCTTAATTAACAATATGAAATGGACTTGGGAGAAAACAAAGAAGCCTAAGTCTCAATCCCTAAATCTTTTCAATTAGTTAATTAAATTTTAGATATAATTTAGGTTTTGATTGATTTGATTAATTAATTAATTAATTAATTAATTAGTATTGATTAATTAATTTTAAAAAGAAAATGAAGAAGACTTAAGGAAAAGATTGGAAGAGGGGTCCCAACCCATTTCCCTATGTTCCTCCACTGTTAACAAAGGCTAATGAACTCAATTGATGGATCAATTCACTATTCATTTAATTAATCATCACTAATTAAGCTAAGAGAGTAATTAATCAATCAAATACCTAACTATCCAATAAATTCCAAGAAAAAATAGGGAAGCAGAGATCATCCCCTAAACATCTCTAAAAGTTTGAAATTAATTGATAATTAATTAGAGAGAGTAATTCTAATTAAAATTTTAATTAAACCTTACAAAAAAATTACTATTCAAATTAATTAATAAAATTTTCTTAGATTCTCCTCTAAAATACCTTTAAAATGAGCCTTATTCATATTTTTTGTATTTTTTAGGATTAGTTTGATTTTAGAAGTTTCAGCCTTAAAATTAATTAAAATAGCTCTAATTAACCCTTAATCCTGTCAGCGCCGCATGGCTACAGATGCAGTGTGCACTTTTCACGTGGTGCGATGGGATAGGCTATTTAAGTTGTCAAATCGGGAAGCTAACTTGGATTACGGCAGACGCACTTTCTCGTGGACTGTCCGATCTAAGATCGAACGACCATGATCAGATCTTGTGGTTAAGGAGGAAACAGAGGTGGATCTAACGTTATCAAATCAAGATTGCCCATTTCAATAACGCGGAATGGATGAGCCGTGATCTGTCTCCTTCGCGAATGGCAAAAATGGATACCGTCCATTTTTCTCCATTTGATCCGAGCTCACCAGAGCTCAAATTGGGATCAAATTGACCCCACACCATCAGGAGAAGAAGGCAAGCACATCCAACGGTCAAAAATACATGACATACAAAATTCCTTCAAAAAGGACCAACCACTTTTTCCTAAATCAATGATTTTGAGGAATTACCTCACCAGAGCTAATGGTGGGATCAGGGTAGCTTTATTTGGTAGAAATGAAGCTCTGACAAGCGCATGAGCTTTGATTTAAAGTAGTTTGTTCTGTGGACCAAGCACCTCCTATTTGGCATTCGGTCTTAATTGAAGTATGGCTTTGGAACTCAAGGGATGTTTTGCTTGGTTTGGTGAGGCATGTGCAAGGTTAATTGAGGTTTGATGGAGGATTGAGCAAATGGGACTTTGGATTGGCCTCCCTTATTTTGGCTATGCATGGGAGAAAGAAATCCTAGCTCGGGAGGCTTTGAAACATTCTAGGAAACTCTCTGGATTTCAAAATCACTCAAGGGGCTCTCCTAGTGTGAATTGTGATAATTGTCACTCGAATTGAGGGATACCCCAAAATTGTGTGATGGATGGATAGATCCGTCCATGAATTTCCAGATTCACCATCAGAGGCATTGGAGGGTCACCGCCACGTGGCTCACCAGGAGTGGAGGAAGCTATGGTAGGGAGCTCAAGGTAAGATATGGGAGGATTGAAAGGTTGGTCCTCAGGGTATGAAGGGAGGTGACTTGGTTCACCTCCCTTTAGTCCATGGATCCTAGTGGTTCTAGGGTGGGCTTAGGGAGGCTATGCATACCCCATTTGGCAATGGGATACCATGGTGATGGGAGAGTGGACCTTGCCTCTTATGGCAAGAATCCAATGCAAATGAGCTTGCCCAATGGTTAATTCCCTTGGGTTGGGTCCCACTTGGATTTGGGAATGATCTAGGGTTGGTTTGGGTTGAGTTTGGCTAGGTCCTAGGGTCCCATGAGTTGGTTTGGGGTGGTTTGGCTTCATATGGTCAAATGGGTTCAAATGGGTTCAAATGGGTTCAAATGGGTTTTGGAATTTGAATTTGATCATGGGTTTCAATCATTTGATTGGAATTGATTTGGAATTTGATTTAGAAGTTTGATTTGAAGAAGGAAGCAAGGATTAGGTTTAAGGCTATAGGGTGGGAAAGTCTTCCTAAATCCCTAAGGCATAACTTATTCCTATGGCTAACTCTTCTAATTCTCTAGGCTTAGGTTAAGTGTTCACCTAATCACTAGAAGTGTCTTAAGACAAAAGAGCTCTAGTGTCTACAAGAGTCCTAGATCTATGATGAGGAAGTTGAGAACGCACTCAAAGTGAGGTCACAATTCTGCGAATTATGCCTAATATGGCTTGTCAAAGGAAAGCAAAATGTTCATACAATATGTTATTGCAAACAGTGTTTCAAAGGTTGATTTAATCTTAATTCCAATTAATAATCAACATTGGACACTACTAGTGGGGCATAAAAAGGGATATGGTTCTTTTATGACTCACCCCAAACCCAATCCACAAGGTTTTACGATATTGTAAGAATCCTTGGCTTCCTCTTTCTCCTCAATACATAATTACTACCTCATTTTCCTTGTCTTGGTGCATGTGTAGATCAAACTACTTGTCAAAGATGCTATGGAGGATTTTGAGACCAACCAAAGAATGGCGGTCGAGGTGATCATAGGTATACCAGTTGAAGAATAGCACTATGGTATGTGGTATGCAAATATATGGAGGCAATGGTCAAAACCTCCGTGGATTAACATCACAAAGACTGGCCAAAGAGGATGAATTTTGTTAAAAGTGGAGTTTGTTTATGCTTTTTTCTACTTAAACATGAAATAATTGAATTATACAGTATTGAATGCCTGAGGATTTGTGTATATATGAATTGTTTGACCATAACTATGTTTGTAGATAATCTCTTTAATTATATATCTTGTACATATCTTCATGCATGTTCATATGTTGTATGGAGTGCCTTCCAACAGCATCTAAGTAATTATTGGCTTAGTTTTTCAGACTGTACACCTTTTTTTTTATTTTAAACTATTGGGACATTATTAGATCTCAATGGTGTAATATGCTATATGAAATGCCTTTCAACATGATTTGCATTTTTTTATCCAATGTATAGTCAGTATACTGGAGTGTACACTCTGTACACTATAGAGTGTACAATCTATAAAAAGTGATTTGTACTGCCTTTATAAATTTAAATAATGGGGGGACTTCCAAATATGGATCTCAATAATTTTATATGCTATTTGGAGTCCCTTTCAATAGGAATTGAGTTTTTTCTATCAATTTTATAGAGAGTACAGAGTGTACACTCTATACACTATGGAGTGTACAGCCTTATTTTTTAAATTTGAATAATGGGGGACTTCTAAATTTGGATCTCAATGATTTTATAGATTATTTGTAAAATTTTAAATAGGAATTGAGAATTTTGATGTTTTCTAGGTGTACACTCTATACATTCCAGGGTGTACAGAGTGTATACTCTATACACTCTGGAGTGTACAACCTTATTTTTTAAATTTAAATAATGGGGGACTTTCAAATATGGATCTCAATGATTTTATATGCTATTTGTAAAATTTTAAATAGGAATTGAGAAATTTTTGGTTAGTTTTCAAGACTGTAAACTCTGTACACCGTGGAGTGTACAGAGTGTATAGCTTTATTTTTTAAATTTAAATAATAGGGGGACTTCCAAATATTGATCTCAATGATTTTATAGGGTGTTTGTAAAATTTTAAATAGGAATTAAGAAATTTTTTTATTAGTTTTCTAGAGTGTACACTTTGTACACCCTGGAGTATACACTCTGTACACCCTGGCCACTCTGTACACTCTAGAGTGTACAATCTTATTTTTTTTAATTTAAACAATGGAAGGACTTCCAAATATGGATCTCAATGATTTTATAGGGTGTTTGTAAAATTTTAAATAGGAATTGAGAAATTTTTGGTATGTTTTCTAGAGTGTACACTTTGTACACTGTAGAGTGTACAACCTTATTTTTAAATTTAAATAATGGGGGAACTTCCAAATATGGAATTAAAAATTTTTTTGCTAGCTTTGTAGAGTGTACACTATATACTCCATAGAGTGTGCAACCTTATTTTTTAAATTTAAATAATGGGAGGACTTCCAAATATGGAACTCAATTATTTTATAGGATGTAAAATTTTAAACATCAATTAAATTTTTTATCTATAATGTACACTCTATACACCATGGAGTGTACAGAGTGTACACTCTGTACACCCTGGAGTGTACAACCTTATTTTTTAAATTTAAACAATAGGGGAACTTCCAAATATGGATCTCAATGATTTTATAAAGTGTTTGTAAAATTTTAAACAGGAAATTGAGATTTTTTTTTATCAGTTTTCTAGAATGTACACTCTGTACACCCTGGAGTGTACAACTTTATTTTTTTTAATTTAAATAATGGAGGACTTCCAAATATAGATCTCAATGATTTTATATGTTGTTTGTAAAATTTTAAACATAAATTGAGAAATAATTTGTCAGTTTTCTAGAGTGTACACTTATACAGAGTGTACACTTTGTACACCCTAAAGTGTCTGAGTGTACTGTATGATACTATGGAGTGTAAACCTTATTTTTTAAAATTTAAGTAATAGGGAGACTTCCAATTATGGATCGTAATTATTTTATATTTTGTTTGGAGCCCCTTTCAATAGGATTTAAGTTTTTCTGCCCCTATGGTGTACACTCTACACATCATGGAGTGTATTGCCTTATTTTTTAAATTTAAATAATGGGAGACTTCCACTGGATCTTAATAATTTTATATGTTGTTTGGAGTCCCTTTATTATTTATGCTTTCAAAATAAATTACATAATATTTTCATTAATTTATCTAGCTCTTGCCATGTTCTAAAGATGTCAAAATCAACATTGCATAAAGGTTCATAAAATACACATTTGAAATTACCTTTGGACAATTTAATTCACTTCACAAAATATATTGAGTTGAGCTTCAAAGTACAACATTGTAATAGTGGTTAAAATACATTCATTTAAATTGTATAAAAAATTAGACATTTATATTAATACATTAAAATTGGGCTTCAACTAAACATAAAAAAGCTGTAACTAAAATATATTTGTCCCTCTGTTTCACACATCATAATGTCTCCCTCTAATAATATCCATCATCAGCTTGGTGTATCCTTCTGCCGATTGACTTACTGTTGAGTGGAGTGAAATTCTTGAAATTTAAGAACAGTGTATCAGCTGCTAAAATCTAACAACAAAGATAAAGTTTTATACATGTATACCTCTGAAAAATACTCTGGCATTACAGAAAAAGTTGTTACAATGGGAGTCTCTATAGTTACTGCTACTTGTTCATTCTTCTCTGTAACATTAAAAATATAGTGTGTGCAATTCTGACAGTAATATTTGAAGAGTAAAATTTTAAAAACTAGTTCAAAATTACTTATGTCTTTCTTATTTCTCTCCCAATATCCTTTCAACCTTGCATTAGAAACACCCTTTGATCGCATCTTAGTTGGGCCCATTAGTAAGTCTGGAATACATCTGGAATCTCTCATAGGAGACTTATTTTTCTTCTTTGATTTGTCAATTGGAGGTGAATTCTAACTTAATATAGAGTCAACATTATTAGATAATTTTTTTAAAGAATCCAACATTACTTCCTTATTACCTTGTGCTCTAGTACTTATTTGATATGAATATCTACTGATGTGGTTCCGAAAAAGAATGTCTGTCTGATTTCTATCATAACCTTCTAAAATTTTGAAGTATTTGTAAGCACTGTCAAAGTAGATATCCTTCTTTGCTCTAGAAGACCATCACATAAGAAGATACTACTCTAGGATCCTCACAATATCTTTTAGACTTAGGACTCTAATGCAATGGGCAGAGTAATCCCATCATTTCAAATTTTTTACAACTATAAGTTATATTCAGACATGCCTTGTCCAAATGAACAATCCATGTCTTGGAAATGTTAGTTTTCTCTAAGTTTGTTATGAAATATTCTATGGGATTGTCATCTGAGACATTTGCTACTAATCCACCAACTCCATGTAAAAATTCTTCTTCAAAAAAAGTGTAAAGTTTTCTTGTGTAAAACTTAGCAGCTTGCTTCAATATAGGACTAGTTCTAACTACTAAAACAATTGCTGACTGGCTACATTTGAAATCTTCATCATATTTATTCCATCACCATGTGTCCATAACCTTCTCCAATCTTAAGAAATAGTCGATGATAGAGCTTGTTGGTTTAGAGATTTCATGACATACATTATTAGTGAACTCACTGTGTTGCGTTGATAAACTACCCATAGAGAATGCATTTTTATTAAATGTGGTAGACCACTTAATTCTAATTATGTATAGCTCAGCTAGCCAAGCATGATCCTGCAAATTCCCATCATCTAGCATCTTAGACCAATGGTGATCAATCTCCTTCTTTTGAATCACATTTACTCATGCATTTATAGAAGAGACTCTCACTTATTCTATTAAAGCAATGTACCTTTGAAGGAGCTTTCTTAGAAATATACCATTAGCACAACCTATGGCGAGTATGAGGTAATGCAATTTTGATGGCTCTCGCCATTGCTTGATCTTGATTAGTGAATATTGTTATAGGGTGCCTCTCATTCATTAACCGAATAAATGTTTTGAATAGCCATGAATGACTCAATTGTCTCTTCAAATAGAAATGCTACTCTAAATAAAATATTTTGCCAATGATGGTTGACTCCAACAAAAGGTGCATAGATTAGATTATATTTATGTTAATAACTTGTATCAAAATTATGACATCCCCAAAATAATCATAGTCAATTCTTGACATGCCATTAGCCCAAAAAAATTTCACCAAGCTATCCAACTTATCAACTTGGACATCTCATGCAAACATTCCATTTTCTGCCTGCCTTTCTTTGAATAATTGTATTAATGCATTGGTATCACCATTCACAATCCTTGATCTTCTTTCATTTTGAATATAATTGAAAGCATCTCTTTTTATAAAGCCAATATTCTCTACCCCACCAACTTCCTGACTAAGATAGCTGAATGCATCAGTTGCTTTAATTTTAGCCTCTGTCATTGACTTTAACACAGCCGCCTTCTATTTGTTGATACCTCTGCAACATTTTAGAAGATGTTGGTCACTCGGCTTTGCTAATGAATGATTATGACTTTCTATAAATTTTTTAACCTTCCAATTCTCATCTAAATCAATACAAAATCTAATCATGTGACAATCGTATACTATCTATTTTCTTAAATTTAACCGAGTTTAGATTGAGACCCTTTTTCATACCGCTTTTGCATAAATAATCCTTGGATTTTAAATTCTTTGAGTTCGCCAATAAGTAGCATGATCCTTCGGACACCGAATCCAATTTGATGTGCATAATCACAATAGAGTTCATATGCATGCTTTTCATTGTGAACGGTAGTGTAAAGGAGTCACTTAGTTCATGAGACATAACAGCTTCATCATTGCACCGATGTTTTGTCTCATTCACCTGCATCGACACACACTCATATTATGAAAATCTATATAACATATATAACTATGAACTCAAAGCAACCTATAATAGCATTTAGAAAGGATATAGAAACTCCCCTAGTGGTTTAAAAAAAGAGTGTACACTTTAGAGTGTGCAGCGTGTACACATATAAAGCTGCTCCAAAATCACCCAAAATCTCTTGGAAAGAACTCAAAGCAGCTTATAATAACATGTAGAAAGGATACAGGTAGTCCCCTAGAGGTTTAATTTTTTTAAAAAAAGGTGTACACTCTAGAGTGTACAGAGTGTACACATAGAAAACTAAAAAATCACCCAAATCCTCCTGGAAAGAACTCAAAGTAGCTTATAATAGCATCTAGAAGGGATATAGGAAGTCCCCTAGTAGTTTTAAAAAAAATGGGTGTACACTCCAGAGTGTACACATGGAAAATTGCTCCAAAATCACCCAAATCCTCATGAAAGAGCTCAAAGCAACTTATAATAGCATGTTAAATAGATATAGGAAGTCCTTGAGTGGCTTAAAATAAAAAAAGAGTGTACACTCCAGAGTGTATAGAGTGTACATATGAAAAATTGCTCCAAAATTATCCAAATCCTCCTAGAAAGAAACTAAAGCAACTTATAATAGCATGTAGAAAAGATATAGGAAGTCTCCTAGTGGCTTAAAATAAAAAAGGGTGTACACTCAATACATAGTGTACACATAAAAAACTACCCAAAATCACCCAAATCCTCCTAGAAAGAACTTAAAGCAACTTATAATAGCATTTAGAAGGGAAATAGAAAGTCCCCCAGTGGTTTAAAATAAAAAATGGGTGTACACTCCAGAGTGTACACAGTGTACACTCTATAAAACTGATAAAAAATATTCAAATCATGTTGAAACATATTTCATATAGCATATTACACCATTGGGATCCACAATAGGCAGTCCCCCAATGGTTTAATTTTAAAAAAGTATGTACACTCCAGAGTGTACATAGTGTACACTCTAGAGTGTACATAGTGTACATGAAAATTGATAAAAAAAATACTCAAATCATATTGAAAGATATTCCATACAGCATATTACACCATTGGGATCCATAATAGGTAATTCCCGAGTGGTTTAATTTAAAAAAAAAGTGTGTACACACCAAAGTGTACACTCTAGAAAATTGATAAAAAAATACTCAAACCATTTTGAAAGGCATTCCATACAACATATTACACCATTGAGATCCATAATAGGCAATCCACTAGTGCTTTAATTTTATAAAAAAGTGTGTACACTCGATAGTGTACACGGTGTACATTCTAGAGTGTATAAAGTGTACACTCCAGAGAGTACACAGTGTACACTCTGGAAAACTGATAAAAAATACTCAAATCATGTTGAAAGCCATTCCATACAGTATATAACATCATTGAGATCCATAATAAGCAGTCACTTAGTGGTTTAAAATAAAAAAAGGTGTACACTCTAGAGTGTACACTCTAGCAACTGATAAAAAAAATACTCAAATGATGTTGAAAGGCATTCCATACAACATATTATACCATTGAGATCCACAATAGACAATCTCCAAGTGGTCAAATTTTAAAAAAAAATGGTGTACACAGTGCACACTTTAAAAAATTGATTAAAAAATATTCAAATCATGTTGAAAGTCATTCTATATAGCATATTACACATTTGAGATCAATAATAGGCAATCCCCCAATGGTTTAATTTAAAAAAGGTGTACACTCTAGAGTGTATAGAGTGTACACATGGAAAACTACAAAAAAATCACTCAAATCATTCCGAAAGAACTCAAAGCCTTATAATAGTATTTAGAAGGGATGTAAGGAAGTCCTCAAGTTGTTTAAAATAAAAAAATGGGTGTACACTCCAAAATGTATAGAGTGTTATTGAACTCACTTTTGGAGTGAGTCCTCAACTTCCTTATCATAGATCTAGGAATCTTATAGGCACTAAGAGTTTCTTGGTCTTAAGACACTTCTAGTGATTAGGTGAACACTTAACCTAAGCCTAGAGACTTAGAAGGGTTAGCTATAGGAATAGATTATGCCTTAGGAACTTAGGAAAACTTGCCTACCCTATAGCCTAAACCCAATCCATGCTTTCCTTCTCAAACAAAACCTCAAATTCATACAAAACCAAATTTTCAAGACTTATAATCAATCCCATGATCAAATTCAAGTTCAAGATTTGTCCATAAAATCCCATGATTAAATTCCAAAACCCTTCCTAAGTCCTTTGATTTCATCCTATGGACTTAGCCTTAACCAAATTCAAATTAATCCTGATTCAATTGATTTTCTCAAGAGATCAGTTCAATCCTTCAATTATTTACCAATTCCAAATCCAAATTCCAATCTGCCAAAATCCCTCTTAAGCTTTATGACCCACTCTCATAAGCTTAATCAAGCATCAACCCAAATTATCCCAAACTTGATTGATTTCTTTATAAATCAATTATTCCTTCATTTATATTTACAAATATAAATAGAATCCAAACACAAATAGCCAAAACCAAATCAAACTAAATCAAACCAAGCCAAAACCCCTTCTTAAGCCTTATGGACCTACCTTCATAGGCTTAATCAAATCTTAAACCAAATCAACCCAAAATCAATTCGCTTCTTTATAAATCAATTATTCATTCATTTATATTCATAAATATAAATGAAACTCACCTCCAATGACCAAAATAAATCAAAATAAATCAATTCCTCCTTAAGCCCTTTTGACCTACATCCTTTGGTCAAATTTGCTTCCAAATCATTCCAAACTCAAGTGATTTTCTCATGACTCATTTATATCTTCATTTATATCCCCAAATATAAATGAAATATAAATCCAAATAGCCAAATCCAAATCAAAAATTAAACCAAAACCCAATTTAAGCCTTTTTAGGTAATTTCTTGAGCTTGGCTAAATCCTATCCAAATCAAATCAAAACTAATGGATTTTCTCTTGAATCAATCATTACTTCAATCATTTAGCCAAATATAAGCATAAACTACAATTATCAAACCAAAATCAAATCAACCCAAGTCAAGCCCAAGTTAGCCTTTTTGACTTGAAAACTTCAAATGAGCCAAAATCCATTAGACTCTAAATTGATTACAGTTGGATTTATATTTCAATCCTAGGCTCATATATGAGTTCAACTAAACTTGAATCAAGCCAAAACCAAACCAATTGGTCCATTTAGATCTACTTGACCCAAAGTGACCTAAAAGACATTTTTGAGCCAAGTTCTAATCCAACCCAAATTGGATTGAACCAAGCCCATCCAAATCTCATATCATGCCTCGGATGATCAATCACCTCAATTGGGTCAAACCATGCCAACTTGGTCCTTTGACCAAGTCAACCTTTAGCCCAAATGAAACCTAAACTAGCCAAAACCCACCATATATAAAATTGATTGAAACTATTGATTGAAACCAATTCATAATCAATAATTGAATATGATCAAACCCTCAATTGAGTCAAACCAAGTCCAATTGAACATTTGACCTAAGTTGACCCAAATTGGCCTAAAAAGCCAAAATGGGTTTCAATCATGATTTAACCCAAATTGATTGCAACCAATGATCCGGGTTCATTCCAAATCATTTATTGAACTTGACCAAAGCCATAATTAAGCCCAATTTGACAAATTGGTCAACTTGACCCAACCTAGCCCAAATTGACCTAAAAGGTCAAATTGGCCAAAATCCAAATTAAACCCAAATCAAATCAAACCAAAGCCTACAATCATTTTTAATTAACCAATTGAACATGAACTAATACCTAACCCAACCCAATTTGATCAAATTGGTCAAATTGGTCAACTTAACCCATTTGACATATTTGAGTCCAAATGAGCCAAAAATAAACCTAAGCCAAATTAATTGAGACCACTTAAACTAAAACTCTCCAAATCATCATTTGAACCTAACCTAAGCCTTGGTTTGACACAATTTGACCAATTAGTCAACCCAACCCAACATGAACCCATATGAACTCATTTGATCAAATGAAGCCTAAGCACCCAAAATCAACCCATGAGACCCTAGTAGCTGACCAATCTTGACCCAAGTTGTCCCTAAGTCAGCCCAAAGTTTGCTCAAAAGCAAAGTGGGCCCCAACCAAGGGAAATAACCATTGGACAAACCTCTTCACATAGGATTCCTCCCCCCATTTGGAAAAGTCCACTCTCCCATCTCATGGGAAGCCATCCAATTGCCAAATAGGGTATGCCTAGCCTTCCTAGCCCACCTTAAGCTCACTAGGATTAGCCATGGACAAAAGGAAACCCAACCTCTTCCCCTTCTCTCCAAACCGAGCACCCCATGGACAAAAGAAATAAGATCTCCCCCATATCAGACCTTGAGCCACCTCCCAAGCCTTTCCCCACTCCTGGCGAGCCACGTGGACCAGATGGAGATAAGTTCACGGTCCACGGCTAGAAAATAGGATTGAATCTTGTATATCCACCTCAACAATTGAGGGGATATACCTCAATTCAACAAGAATTTAAGAATTCCCAGTGAGCTAAAGAGAGTGAAGGAGAGTCTCCCACTATCCATCCCCAAGCTCCTAAGCTTCATTCTTCCTTTCTTGGTTTTACGCTCAAATAGGGAGGCCAATCCAAGTCACATTTGCTCAATACTCCACCAAACTGATCAATCATGCACACCCTCCACACACGATATCGAAGCCAAACGAATCCTTCCCAAAGCTCCAAAGCCATGGGAGTTCAATCAAGATCGAATTCCAAATAGGACGATCTTGGTCTCCAAGGCAAGCTACCCCAAATCAAGGCCTAAGCTTCTCAATGTGGCTTCTCAACTAGCTAAGCTACCTCCAGATCCCACACGGGAGCTCTAGAGGTAATTCCTTAAAACTATAGCTTTAGGAAAAAATGGTTAGTCTTTTTCAAATAGAATTTGCATGTCACACAATTTTGACTAATGGATGTGTTCCTCTCATTCCCTTGATGTTGTGAGATCATTTTAAAAGCCATCCGAGCTTTGGTGAGCTCGGATCGAATGGTGAAAGACAGACATCATCCATCTCTCACCGCTCAAGAGGAGATAGATCACGGGTCATTCATTCCACGTGATCAAAACGGATGGTCCTAATCTAATCACACTTAAATCCTCTCTATTTGCTCCTTAACTGTGAGATTTAATCGTGGCCGTCCGATCTTAGACCGGACGGTCCACAGAAAAGTGTGTTCGCCGCCTGCTAACTCGGTGTGCGGATGTGATAACTTAAATAACCTATTCCATTGGGCCACGTGAAAAGTGCACTGTGTCAGCATCCACGTGGCACCGACGGGATTATGCTTAATTAGGAAAGTTTAGTTAATTTTTAATGCTAAAACTTCTAAAATTTATAACTAATTGTAGAAAAATTCAAAAAATATAAATGAGGGCTCATTTTGAAGATATTTTAGATGAGAATCCAATAAAATTATTTTTAATTAACTTTGAATAGAAATTTCTTCTTAATTAAGGCTTAACTAAAAATTTAATTAACCTAATTACTCTTTAATTAATCATTTGATTAATTTTAAACTTTTCAGAGATGTTTAAGGGGATGACCTCTACCTCCCCCATTTTTCTTGGAATTTATTAGCTTATTAATTAGGGTAATTAATTAGTTATGCCTTAATTACTCTCTTAGCTTAATTAATGATAATTAATCAAATGAACAATGAATTGATCATTTAATTGAGTTCATTAGCCTCTGTTGACCATGGAGAAACTTAGAAAAATGGTTTGGGACCCCTCTTCCATTCTTTTCCTTAAGTCTTCTTTATTCCCTCTTTAAAATTAATTAATTAAAACTCATTAATTAAATAATTAAGTAAATCAATCAAAACCCAAATCATATCTAAGCTTTAATTAACTAATTGAAAAGATTTAGAGATCGAGACTTAGGCTTCCTTCTTTATCTCTTTCCTTAAGTCCATTTCATATTATTAATTAAGGATAATTAGAATTTAATTAGATAATTAATGAACTTAATTAACTTGATTAAACTTATTTTTCCTAATTAACTCTTGGGTAGCTCTTTGGGTGTTCAATAACTTAAAGAGAGAGCTAATGAAATTATAGTTAGCTCACATGTGTGAGAAAATTATAAAAGTAATTAAGTGAGTTCCTTAAGCTTAATTAATAATTATGAGCTAATTATATTAGGCCCCTTTCATTTCATAGGAGCATTACTATTTACTTTTCAATTTATTTGCACATCATATTAGCTCATATTTGTTTAATTAATTATCTTAAGGTGACATTGGTAAGAGTTAATTAATTGATTTAATCCATGCTTAACTTAACCAATTCATAAAATCAATCTAATTGTTTTTCATTAAATCAAATTAACTCACACATATGGAGAATGGGATTTTAGCAAACCTCTTTCACATCTCTCAAATCAAATCAAACATGAAATCAAAAATGGCTTTAGGAAACTTTGGTTTATTTTAAATAAGCTTGTTTAATGTGATTGTCCTTAGGAGTTAATTAGACTGAATGAAATTACGTGGTTGTATTTCTTTAAAAATAGTGGGTATATTAGTTTGGACATTTCAGGGATACACAGCTTTAAGTAGCCCAAAGGTGGTTCTTACCTCACTCCCCTAGGGCAAAACAATGGCGACGTACTTGCTTAAAATTTTTATACATTTGAATGTGTATTTAGCTAATGAATGAAAACTCTCTTTTTTTCTATTAAAAAGACATGCATTCATATTTTGTTCAAGTGGTTGGATTGATTAGTCATATGATTTATAGTTCTTTTCTTATGCTTTTGTGTAAGAATTTAGATAGGGCTTTAAATTAATATGACAAAATAATTCAACCAAATGAAACATCAATTCCAAGTACACTTGCTTACATTCATCATTTAAGTGTGCTAAGATATAAATTGCATGTATAGTTATGTTTAGGACTTAATCATATGCATGCTATATATGATGGAAAGAAATGAACAAACATATGTTATGTGATAGTAATTAATTTTAATTAATCTTAATATGCCTTTCTTATTGAATGAAATTATTTAAAGTGAACCTAAACTTAGGATTAATTAAAATATATAATAAGTCATTCATTAAAGAGAATTCATTCAATTAATTTGCTTTAGATGTGACTTAAGGTAGGGATGAAAGAGAGTGATCCTCTCTTTTCTTCTCTTTATAACACTTAGTTGTTTAGTGTTGGCCAAGTGAAGCAAAAGAAACACTAAGTAAAATTTACAAATCCATTAAATCACTTAACGTGAAACCACCCTTTATAATTAAATGCCCTTCACACTTAGAGAATTACAACTCTAAAGCCTAGTTAGAACATACCACACAAGCCTTAATACACACACTTTAGATTAAGTCACCACTTTTAGCCTTATGTTAGAGCGGTGTATGGTTTGATATATATTTTGTTTTATAATGTATTATTGTAGATTGGATGTTAGGGTGTATGCTTCGTTGACTGGATGTTAAGTCATGATTATCCTGATTATATCTTCTGCAGGAGATTGTGCTTAAGAGGTGCTTACAATAAATATAAATGCTCTCTTTTGCAAGTTGCTTAACCCCTAAGCATAATCTAAATTAGGACAAGTTAACTTAGTTGCCAATGTATAAGTCCAAGTTATACATATAACGCTTGATTGTATATGTTTATCTAATACTTGTCTAGTAGGTATAGTTAGATTTACTTTTTTTTCTTTATTTTTGATGTAATTGTGCATTAGGAATTAGGATTAGTGATATGGGAGATTAGGATGAGCGGAGGCTAGAAGGATTTATCCTAAGAGGCTCCCGTGATGCCTTTGAAGCAAGCAAATCCAAAGGAGGAATGAAGAAGATATGAAGAAAGAAGATATGAAGTCCCCCATAATATTTATTCACTTATAATAAAATTGTAATTATTCTTTCATTTAGGACATGCTTTGGCCATTGCTAAGGCTCCCTAGATTTAGGATCTGAGATTGCTGTTTCCCCTCGGGCTACAAGCATAAATCCTCACCTCTTAGGAATTTTTATAATTTTGTATTGTGCGATTATAAGTCCTAGCTTTCTAATAAAATTTCAAGTCAAACATATAATTCTCTTCAATTTCAAACATATAAAGCCCAACCATAGGATAGTTTAGAATGCTCACTAGGTTTCCTAGTATCACGAGCATCCCCTACTCATCTCCTTTTGGCTTCGATAATAAGTCTCCTTTTTTATCCATCCCGATTAATCTTTTAAATATAGCCAATTTACTGATAGTCTTATCTTTGAAATCTTTAGAAATAATAATTATCTACTTTAATCGAAAGTAATCCTAAGAAACTCACCTTTATTAGGATGTAATTAACTATGGGGGCTTGCACCCATAGAAAATTTTAGAGCCCGATTTAAATAAACCCTACTTTATTCATCCATAAAAAGTTGGGAAAAAATCTCTCATAAATTCGAAGACCCATCATGCCTTAGGAGTCATTATTAGATGATTAGGTTCATTATAGGGTAGTGATTTCTATCTTTCGAGATAGTGCACTATTCTTTGATATCATACTCGATCACCTCAATAAGTACACCCTCAAATCTGTGTAGTGTCCCTCATATATATAAAATTGAAAACAAACACCACAAGTATACACATGAAAAACTGCTCCAAAATTACCCAAATTCTCCTCCAAAGAACCAAAAGTAGCTTATAATATCATGTAGAAGGGATATAGGAAGTCCCCAAGTTGCTTAAAAAAAAAAGGTGTACACAGTGTACACTCTGGAAAACTGATAAAAAATATGCAAATTATGTTAAAAGGCATTCCATACAGCATATTTGTTGAAAGGCATTCCATATAACATATTATACTATTGAGATCCATATAATCCCCAGTGATTTAAAAAAAAAAAAAATTTATGCACTCCAGAGTGTGAGTGTATGAAAAACTGCTCCAAAATCATCCAAATCCTCCTAGAAAGAACTCAAAGCTGTTAATAATAGCATTTAGAAGGGATATAGGTAGTCCCCATAGTGGTTTAATTTAAAAAATAGGGTGTGCACTCTATAGTGTACAGAGTGTACACATGGAAAATTACTCCAAAATCACCCAAATTCTCATAGAAAGAACTCAAAGCAGTTTATATTAGCATTTGGAATGGATATAGAAAGTCCCCCATTGATTTAAAATAAAAAAAAGGTATACACTCCAAAGTGTACACTTTCGAGAAATGCTCTAAAATCACTCAAATCCTCTTAGAAAGAACCTAAAGCAGCTTATAATAGCATTTAGAAGGGATATAGGAAGTCCCCTAGTGGTTTAAAATTAAAAATATGGTATATATTCTAGAGTGTACAGAGTGTACACTCCATAGAAATGCTCCAAAATTATCAAAATTATCTTAAAAAGAACTTAAAGCAGCCTATAATAGCATTTAGAAATGATATAAAAGTCCCTAGTGGTTTAAAATAAAAAAGAGTGTACAATCCAGAGTGTACATATAAAAAATTGCTCTAAAATCACCCAAATCATCTTGGAAAGAACTCTAAACAATGAACGAAATTATTTGTTGTTAAAAAAGAATTTCAAAGAAGATCAATAAGTGTTTCAAAATAACTATATATATAACTCAATAAGAAATTTACCGATGCATTCATAATCTAGAGTGTACACATGAAAAACTGCTCCAAAATCACACAAATCCTCTTGGAAAGAACTCTAAACAATGCCCGAAATTGTTTCTTGTTAAAAAAGAATTTCAAAGAAGATCAGTAAGTGTTTCAAAATAACTATATATATATAAAACTCTATAGGAAATTAGCCGATGCATTCATAATCTAGAGTGTACATATGAAAAACTGCTCTAAAATCACTCAAATCCTCCTAGAAAGAACTCTAAACAATGCACGAAATTGTTTCTTGTTAAAAAAGAATTTTAAAGAAGATTAGTATGTGTTTCAGAATAACTATATATATATAACTCTATAGGAAATTTACCAATACATTTATATTTATATCATCATCCGCTAAATTGGTCACCATATTCATCTTTAGAGTTTTTATATCAATTGAAATGAAACATTTTTTGCTTCTCTTCCAATGTTTGAAAAATTTTAAAAATGCTTCTTTGTTTGAGTGTCATAAATCTATTTATATCTTGGACATTTAAATTTCTCACACTAATCGAAATGGTGTAGCAACGCAATGAAAATGAAGTCCAACAAGTGCAATCATTAACTTAACGAGGGTCCCCCCACGAATGGCATATGGTCCTACCGTATCGTATGGTAAAGTCAAAAGCGATTTTAAGAGTAGACACGCGTCCAATTCTAATTCTCATGAAAGTCGCGATCAAACGCATATTTTCTCCAAGGCACAACTGCATGCCTCTAAACTCAATATATATTTGAGGGATGTTTGGGATCATTTTATTTTAATTTTTAATTTTATTTTAATGCTATTTTAAAAATATATTTGTATAGTATATTTTTTTAGTGTTTTTATTTTTTATTTTAAAAATAAATAATATTATTTTTAAAAATATTTAAAATAATTTTTAAATATTTTGAATATCTTCAAAATCAATGGTGCCATAAAATACATTTTATTTTAAAATAAAATAAAATAAAATTATAAAAAATAAAAATGATTTCAAATAGACTAAATATACAGAGTATTATATATATATATATATATATATATATATATATATATATATATATAGCATATGCTGTATATATGTATTTCGAGGATTTTAATGACGGTTTGAAATCATTTTTATTATATATATATATATATATATAAGCAAGATTACATATTATTTCCAATGACAGATATAAATATACGTGCATATAAATATTATGTTAGTGATAAAATATTGAGCAAAATTAAATACAAATGAGGGATAAATATATTAAAGATCATAATCACATAATACATTATGAGTTTATATAGTTTGATGATATCTATATACATTCACCTATGCACATTTCATTAAACTTTTCAAGGAAACACATCAAATGTTTTTGATACATAAAATTAAAGATTTTGATATACAATCATCTGTTTGAAAAATGAAGGCTCAATGTGGGAAGGAAGATGCTGCAATTGCTATTAGTACCATCTTTATTTATTTTATCTTATTTTGATATATTACATTAAAATTTATCAAATTAAGTACATATCTGAAGATAATATATATATTTAATTTTCTAAAATTAATTTAAAAATAATTTAAATTTTAATTTAACCAATTTATAAGCAGATTGAACATCTTGATGAGATAGTCTATCTATATTAAAAATAATTCAATTCGAGTCTAAATGAGCTCAAAATTAACTTCAAAAGCATAATTAAAAACTTTTGAGTTTATATTTTATTTCAAAGTAAAATATATTTGGTGATTATTATTATTTTTAAAAATATTCAAAATATCTAAAAATAGTTTTGAGTATTTTCAAAAATAATATTATTTATTTTTGAAAATAAAAAATTAAAATACATGGAAAACACATCAAATAGATAGTTTTTTTTAAAAAATATCATAAAATAAAAAAAAAAATACAAAACAAAATTGATCTATTGATTTTGGTTTTTAACATTTAAGTTTTTTAACTAAAGGAATTACTTATTAGTTGTTCTAATATAATGTTATAAAATTTGAAATTTACTTATGACTTTATCAATATAATAATGATAATTCAAAAATGACTTCTAGATTAGAAAATTATTCATTATTGTATAAAAATAAATATTTCTTAAAATATAAATTCAGCATATGATATTGGGAAAGTATTTTTGACTTATAGTTGAGAGTTTAAGCTATTAAATAAGAAGTCTTGAGTTAAAATTCTTACACAAATATTATTATAAATTTTCCGATTATCTCACATTCCTCAAAAAAAAAAAAAAAAAAAAAAAAAAAAAAAGTGATAAATATTAATAACTGTTAGGTTACCAAAGAAAGTTATGGTTTTCTAAGGCCGGCCCATGAGTACGATTGTTATAGATAAAGTTTTGTGGGCTGCACATTGTTAAAAAGGGCTTCTTGCTAGGAGTGGACGTCCAGAAAAAGCGATGACTGCGTCGGCCCGTTATCCTGTCTAAATTTTCAAAAGAAAAACCCAACCCGATTAGTAACTTCCACATCCATCGTATTTGCTAGAAATATTTATTTATCAATTGGACCAATTGGTACTATTGATGTATTAATCCAAACATTAATATATCATAATAACGAAAGGAATTTAATATAATTTTAACTTTAAAAATATTTGGAAAAGGCCCTACCTTGATAAATTGGCCCCAATTTTTTAATAAAAAATATAAAATCTGCAAGAAACACAATCGATTTTTATAACATAAGTCTAAAATTTAGACCGATTCCAAAAAAGAAATTGACAAATGACTCATTTGATATGATCAAAATATGTGATCAAAAATTAAAAATAAAAAATAAATTAGGCCACCTGTATCACTGCTTATTTTAAAATTTTTTTTTAAGCCTAATCCACTAATTAAAATTTTAAAGATGCTTATTTTAAAAATTTAGCCTTTTTCATACATCTAATAGACTCTAATTTACTTTATGCTGCTTTAGGGTATATTTTGATATATATATATAAAAAGGGTATTTTTATACGTTCGCAATATTCAAATTTTGATTATATATAAAACTAAAATCATTCTATCTCTAATTTTTAATTGCCATCCAAATATTAAAATTCACATACACACATATATATAATATCCAATAATTATATATGTATGTATGTATGTAATATTGTAGATTTTTACTTTTAAAAAAATGTTTTGTAAAAGCTATTTGGAATCATTGATTTTATATGCTGTTCTGTAATTATTTTTTCAAAATTTAAACCTCTTGTTATTTTAAGAAAATGCCTTGCCCTTTAATTATTTTTTGTATACTATTTCTATCTGAGTTAATTTGGTGGCTCTCACGTTAACTTATTTATTTGTCATTTTAGCACATAAAATAAGAAAAATGATATAAAATATAATATTTTATATTATCGTGAGGTTTTAATTAGGTTTAAACAAATGGGCTTCTCAAATTTCTAGCTTGTATTGGTCAAGAGATCAAACTTTGAATTTTTCTGAAAATTCTTTTGTTTATATTTTAATTCATCTACAGATTGGGGAAGGCTTTTCCATGACAGTGAAGGAGCTGGTGAGGAAATTACGTTCAGCTTTCAGACAGTTCAACTGAATCTGAAAGCAGCTTGCGCTTTTATGTTCTTTTCTCAACCTTAGTTTTAAAATTTTCTTTGGACTTTTTAATCATTAGTCTTCATAGTAGAAACTTGGGGCTAATGGTTGATTAGACTTTGCTTTTAGTCTTTCTTAGGGTTTGTTGTTTTTGAAATAAGGCCATCAATGACTCTCCTCTCCATAGTCAAACGTAAGTAGAGCTATGTACATTTCAATATGTTATTGTATAGTATTATGTAATCCACAAAAATAAGCATTATGTGAAATTCATGTAGCTCTACAAATGGGTTTCTCCTTGAGAAGAATGCCACCGTTTTCTTTGGTTTTAACTGTTCTCTTCGTCAGACTTCTTTTTAACCTCTGAACTCCATCTTTGTTCTTTTTTGCATGGTTAACCTTTATGATCATGTTGTGAGGACAGAAAATCTTGTCATTTTAAGCATTTGTTGGGTCCTAAATGTTAAAAATGGGAAAGTTGACATCACCAAGATGTATAAAAAATGTGCAAAGCTACGTATTGATGTGGTGGCTTTCATTAATTTTTTCCTCTATTGCCAATTATATTATTATTTTTGTAAAACTTGAAGTCAAGGGGGGCATAGATGAAAATGGTGGCTTTCATTAATTTTTAGAGGGGGGCATGGAGGCCTATCAATGTCAGAAGTTTTAATTGTTGCTCCCATTTTTTAGGGTGTGATGAATGGGTTCCTTTGTAAACAATTTGATTTTTTTTTTTTTGCCACTTGTGTAAAAAAAAATGTCAGAGGATCACCCTTTTAAAATTGTTGTTGGTTTGCACAATAGCTGTCCAAATAATAAACGGTGTCATATTTGGTGTAAATTTTTCATTTTTGGGTATCTATTTGTAAATAATTTTGGGCCTGATCTGCAGGTTAGGGTTTATTCCGCAAGCCTCCTGGTAAACTCAAGGGTACTAAAATTAAATATATAATAAATATTATTTACAAATATAAATAACCTTCAAAGCATGAAACACATGGAGGTAACTAGTCAAATTTAGTATTTTATTTTTTTGACTATTTATTATTATAATGCAGCTTTATTTTATTAAGAAGTCCAAGAAAGAAAAAAAAAAGATGAAAATTTACATACATACCACACAATTCTTATATATTTACATATCTAATGCATTAACTTTAATATTCAAATAAATAACATTTAATGCTTTAATATCACATCTAAAATATTACTATTACTAACTTTTTAAAGTTAAATGCACCTTATCATACCTAAAATAATGTTATATATATATATATATATATATATATATATATATATATATATATATATATGTAAATTGTTTGTCAAGATAAGTTATATTCATATTCTTTATATAGTGGTAATGATATCCTTATCATAATAATAATAATTATTATAATAATAATTGATATGACCCTGAAATTCCTCTAGTCGAAGCACGAATCTTGATGACGAAAGCAAGTAATCGAAAATTGAAAGGTGAGATCAAGATAAAAATATGAAACTTTGAAACATCGTTAAATTCCTAAAAGCTCTCAAATATGGAGTGTTTATAGTCAAATCTCGGGTTCCAACAAGCCAAAGATCTTAATTTCATTTGAGCATTCAAATACACAAAATACATCATATGATCGAGGGAATCAATGAGCGTCGATTGGATGGTATTTTGCATGTATTTCTGAGACGCCACTCCTCCGTCTATAAATTTCATTCCTCATTGAGGAGGCCAAGAGAGAGGATAGAGCTCTAAAGATAAAATACTGACGGGTAACCATGAGGGCCGTTGATCTGCTGTAAAATCTCGTCGATCTTCATCATGATGACTTCTTTGATTTTCTCATTTCTAAGAATTGTTGCATTTCTAGGATTGCAGCCACCATCATGCTACTACAAGAATTGTTTATTAATTGTCACATGTCACATATTGTTGTTCTCATATACAATTTAATCCGTATCGGAAGATCTTGTACTCAAAAGATACATAGTGGAAGCTTTTTTTAAATTGTTTTTTCACTCTTTTGAGTTTTCACGTAAAATTCAGAATTTTATTGTTCTTTCTTTAAATACTTAGTGTCTTTGGATTTCACAATAAAGAATACTTTTACTCTAAATGGTTTTCTAGCACGCAAATAATAATAAATAATAATAATAATAATAATAATAATAATAATAATAATAATAATAATAATAATAATTTTATTTATTCATATTAAATTGAATTGATTACACTTTGTCATGATTAGATAAAATTACTCTTGATTTGGCCTAATCATTTGGATTTAATCTTAATATATGTGTTCATCCATGATGGTATAATGGCAATGAAATTAACTATTTAAACATGTTATGTTATGGGAGATGATCCCACAAGTGCATTGATGATGATAGATTAAAGCTAATGGTCAAATTAAGGATTTTGGGTTAAGTTAACATATATCAAAATAAATAAATAAATAAATATAAATATATATATATATATATATATATATATATATATATATATATATATATATATATATATATATATATATATATATATATATATATAATGTTTAATGTTTATAGAGCATTTAATCAAATAATAATAACAAACTACTCCACTAAGAATTGACTTTTCTCTCCATTAAGAAAAGCTACAACAAGAAGAATAATTGGAAGAAAAGTAAGATAAATCATAATTTAATAAAATTCAAAATTCAGCATAAATAAAAATATTTTTTCCTAATTAAAGTCTTAAAATATTTTATTAATCAAGTTCTTAGTTTAAAAAAATGCAAATAAAGCATAAAAAAATATTTTTAATGCAAAAATCTCTTATATCAATTTCTATCATATAATTTATCTTTCACATGTCATGCTTTTATGTTTTATCAACTCCTTTATCGTCTTCTACAATTATAAGTAAAAGTATTTCATAAAATTTATATAATATGATAGTGAAATTATTTCTATTCAGCCAAATTATATAATTTTTTCCCTCAATTTTCATGTTAAAATTTTAATTTTTCTCACAATTTTTTATTTATATACGCGTTGCATCTTTCTATAAAAAAACAAAATATTAAATTGTTTTATTATTATTGTTGCATGTCAAAACTTATTGTGGTATAATAAAACTTCACATCTAGCGTATGAAAATTGACATACACAAATAAAAAAGAGAAAGAAGAAACCCAAATTTTTTTACGTAGAAAATCCTAAAATACACAAAAAATCATGCTTAATAAAATGTTCTACTATATATTTACTTTGAAATACAAAGTTTAAGTTTTCCGATAACGAGATTACAAGATTGTATGTCAGAAAGCTTGATAATGAGAATTCCATAATTAGGTAACAATAACCAGAATGGTATTTTAACATGGTGGCGACGGCGACACAATATGTGGTGATCGGCGATAACTGTGGTGATGACGAACTTCAAACTTTTAGTTATCTCCCAGCTTTCTCATAAGTTCGCCTTCAGCTCCTTCTCCCTTTCATGACAAGAATGATGTCTTTATAGGATTTTGAGAGGAGCATTTTAGTCATTATAGCTAAAATCCCAAAACACTCTATCAGACGGTTTATATCGATTCATTTGATCATAGATAATTTTTTAGTGATTTGACCATTTAAACGATCTTCAATTTAAGTGATCTTAGACTCGTTGGATTCGCCTAGTTGAGTCGCTCGATTCGACTATAAGTATGTCAAATTTGGAAGTCATTTGATCATCTAGTCAGTATTTCAAAGTTTTCATACGTAACTTTTGGGCTTGATTTGAGCTCATTTGGACTCAATTTGACCCGATTCTATTATTGGACTCATCTCACTAAGTCATTTAATTTTATTGAATATATGCTTTAATTTGAAATCTATGCTTGATTTATAAATTTTAGAGGGATATATCAAATATAAATTTTATATATATATGTTTCGTCTTGAGAATTTTTAGATGAGATCTTCGTAGCAAAAAATTATCCAACACATAAGCGGGGATATGAACAGGGGTTATAATGGAAAACCCGTTAAGGAAAACCAGGGCCTTGAACAGAACTTTCACTATGTGTTCAAAGATAGTCGCTTCGTTATGAGAAGAAGATGTTTCTGAGGAAACAATATTCAGTGTAGAAAATACAATGGTCAACTCCAACCCGGGAGAAGTTTCCCAGCGGCGAACGATCGGAGCAACCTTTTGATCTTGAGAAAGAGCAAGGTCTTTTCTAGTCCTGGGGCGATCTCCTGGGCGAGCTCGATCTTGACCACTTCTGGTGGTAGGTGGTGATCGTCGGCGTCATGGTGGTTCTCGAGCTCTAGTCTTCAAATCGATCCCCCCCTAAGGTGAGAATGAAGCTATTTATAGATTTTGGGAGTGGCGGCCTTGTAAATTGGAAAACTCCAACCACTCCCATCAGGCCCAAGACGATCGATCGATGGTGTATTTTGATGATTGCGCCTTAATGATGTCAATTGGGTGATCTTGGATTCGTTGGATTCATCTTGACGAGCCGCCGACCGAATTATAAATATGTCGTTTTGGTGACCATTTGGCGGATCGATCCATTTTCATGCTCGATAGCTTGATGAGATTCGGTTCTGATCAAATAGATGTTCTATGTTCGTCATCGAGATCTTTATAAGTTTCTGAAATCGGTGATTAGATCAAGCATTTTTTTGAAAATGCTTTGAGATTCATGCTTGATCAGATTAATTTTCTGAGAATGTATCAATATATATACTTTTTAAAAAAATATATAATTTAAAAATTAATTACAACTCAGATAATAGAATGGACAAATGGCAACCAACAAGCAAATCGTGAATTACAATGGGAATCCTCAAAAGATATTTTTTCTAACGAGGATAATGATTAATAATTCTATCAGATAATTTATTTATTTAAATCTATTTCTGGCCATAGGATAGGATACTATCGAGATTCTCAACTCTTTTTTTAAACATTAATTAAATCTAAAATGGTTAAAAATAATAATAATAATAATAATAATAAATCATTTTACGTTATTGGGAAGTGTCTTTATATATTCCCTCCAGCCGTGATATCCTCATCTCATTGGGAAAAAAAAAGAGTCCGTAGTAGCGCGGACTCAATGAGCTGACTGGCATTCAATAGCAAAAAATGGCGTAAGAAAACATTTTTCATGGTTTATCGCTCGACCCGACAGATTTACCTGAAACCTCGGGAACCAAATATCTGTCGTGATTCTTTAATACGTATGGGCTTTCATAAGAGAATTTCTGAGCTCCATTTGCCCACCGCATTCAGGCCAGGCTGGCGCATTTCAAATTGAGGTACGGTTGGTTATAAGGTATTTCCATATGCATTCTGAACTTGAGAGATTTTAGGGTTTTCTTTGTCTTTGTCCATTCAATCCATCAAGTGTTTCAGGTTTCTTTATGGCATTTTTTTTTCAAGATATGGCTACCCTTTGTACACTGATTCTCTATCTGTATACCCTCCTGATATTAGAGCATTTTGTATTTTGTTGATTGATTCTCCCAAACCCAACAGATCTCCTCTTTACTTTCTTGAGATTTTGCATTTTTTCACCCATTTTCCCGTTTGGAGGCACTATGGATAAAATCGCTCAATAAGGAGGTTGTGTTTTCTTTTGTGTATTTTTGTGGAGAAAATGAATGCACTCCCTCTGTACTCACTATACTCCTCTGCATCTCTATGACTGCCTCCATACCTCTATACCTACCAGATCTCTCTATACCTCTGCACTCCTCTGTACTCCTGCACTCCTTGCACCCCTGATATTAGAGATTTTGGGTATTTTGATTGTTGGTGGTTGTGAGACAATGTTCTATGAGTAGTTTAGAGGTTGTTTGGAAGCTAATTTAGATGCTTGTTTGCAAAATGTACAAAATCGCCTGATCTGATTCTATCTTTCTTGAGATTTTGTTTGGATGTGTTCGTGGAGAAAATGAATGTCTATACCCTGCCTGCACCCTCGTACTCTCATACCGCCTCCATACCTATACCTCAGAGATTCTATACCTCTGATGATTTGCACTTATACTGAGATTTTGCCGGTTGGGTGTGTTCTGGAGAAATGAATATGTACCCACTGCACTCTGCATTCTGTTCCTCACCTCTGCATCTATGCACTCTCCCTCGATATTAGAGAGCTTTTGGGCTATTTTTCTTGATTGCTCGGAGTTGAGACAATGTTTCTTTAAGAAAGTAGTTGAGGTTGTTTGGAAGCTAATTTAGATGCTTGTTTGCAAAATGTACAGAACCTGCCTCCTCACGATATACTCTTGAGATTTTGCCGTGTGTGGAGAAAATGAATCACCCCTGTACTCCTCGCGGCCTGCACTGACCTCTTGCACTGCATCTCTATACCTCTATGCCTCATCGTCATACTATACCTTTGTACCGCTGTACCTGCACTGCATCTCCTGCACTGTATACTTCAGACTGCCTTTGTACCTCTACCCTCGCCGCTATTTTTGGCAAATTTAATGACAATTTTTATGCAAATTAAAGATTTATTTTTAAAAGTCGATTTGATAAGAAATATATAAAATTTAAAATTGTTGAATACATATCAATTGAATATTGTGCTAATCATTGAATATTATATATATTGCAGCCTTCTATGCCAACATTTGAGCAATAGACTTCTAATACATATCGAATTGAATATTGGAATCATTGAATATATGTTCCATATGAAATGGTAAATAGTATTTTTTATAAATAAATTTAATGATAAAAAAATAACCTTAAATACATGAAATGCATCGGGCTTATGCTTTTATCTTGGTAGAAATTCAGCTTTGAGAGAAAATATGTTTAAAAAAAAAATACAATACAATTCTTTTGGAGAAAATCAATTTATCTAAATATTACATACATCTAATACAATTCTTTCTAATATAACATTCTTTTCTAATAAATTCATCGGTCATGTATTATATTTTAAAAAGATAATGATGATTATATTCAATGATGTAATAATAAAGATTTGTGTTATTTATATAAATATTAATTTTTGAGTTGGACATGTAAATATTGAGAATTGTTACATTGCATGTAAAATTTAGTCTCACATAAAAAAGCTGAAAAGATTAGATTTGAATGATAGCATTTGAAGAACAATGGAAGAACAGAAGACACCAACATATGCCAAGCATTACGTCGTATATAAGAACGATTAAAAAATTTAGACCTACTAAAACAAAGCAACCATAATAATCATTCTAGAAGAAAAAGGAGGCATGAGTTAGACCTACAAAACAATTAAATATTAAACCTCATCGGATAGAGGTAAACAATTCTTCACCAAATAACGTTCTAGACTTAAAACAACAAAAATTGAGGACATTCTTGCGAAATAATTGCAGCCACATACCAAAAAATACAAGCATTATGACTAAAACATACAAAATGAAACTAAAAAATGCCTTCTTGGATAATATCATGCATCAAAATTTTGTAATATCCATCATGAGCTTAGTATACCCTTCGATATTGGTTGTGAGAGGTGAATTTCGTGGAACAATATCGTAGTAATAGTACAACATCTTAGTAATGGATGAATATTTGACATCGCCAATGTGCAATATTCTAGGCTTACAAAAGCACCGGGCATATCAGAGTGGAAGGTGATGCATCCCGTTACAAAGACTCGGGCTTCACTTTTGTTTCTAAGACAAGAAAATATAATGAATTAAAATTTATGAAAGTATAGCAACATCGAGGCAAGTAGCAAGTACTTGTGGATTTTTGATTTCTCCCAATAAGCCTTGAGCCTTGCGGAAACACCCTTTGGACGCCTCTTGATTGGATCCTTCAAATTGTCCTTATCTGCCGATGATGTGGTCGCCTTCTTCTTCTTAATGACCACAATCGGTGGAGAATTCTATTACGGGAGTCCACTTCATGATAGTCGCTAAGAGATGCAAGCATGTAATCCTCGAATCTTATTACCGTCTGGAGCTAATTTGATATGCATATCGACTTATATGATTCAAAAACAATGCCGCCCCATCTCTCCCATGTACTAACCCTCTATATGAACCATCGATGTATGTCCCTTTTGTTTCGGTAGACCACCGATAAGGAGGTACTTATCCGAATCGAGATACATCATTCGCTAAGAACTCTAATGCAAGGTGGTATGCCCATCATTTCAAATTCGCAACCAAGAAAGATCCATAGTACACACATAGTGGACAATGTTTTGGATGCATTCTTCTTCTAAGTTCCTCACCAAGTACTCCATGGGCCTATATCCGACGCGTAGCAATGTGAGATAATCCCCAACTCCATGTAGATATTCTTGAACATAGAGTAAAGCTTCCTCGATAAAACAAAGCGACTTGTTTAAGAATTACTCTTAACAACAGAACAATTGCTAATGGATACACTTGAAGTCTTCATCATGTTCATTTCGCCATGTTTCCATCACCTTCTCCAATCCCAAGAAACCTGTCAGTGGAACTTGTTGGCTTAAATACCATGACACACTATTTGTATTCACTACTGAGTGGACAACATGCCAATACAAAATCTATCTTAATGCGGACCATTTCCTAATTTTGTGTTCGGGATAGCCAAGCATGATCATACATTGCCCTCCTCATGGCAGAGCATCCTCAAACTCATCCTCGTGTCACATTTGCTCATGCATGCATAGAATAGCCCTTGAACTCTCTTACTACTAAAGCAATGGACCTTGAGGGGTTTTCGAGATATGCCATTGGCACAACCTGACGCCAGATGCGTAGTACATTCTCGATAGTTCTCGCCATAGCTGATCTTGATCGAATACTGATGCCTTCCACCCATCAATCAAGAAATGTGAATAACCATGTGAATGACTCGATGGTCTCTTACAAAGCTACTCGAATAAGACGTTTTGCCATGATGATTCACTCCAACGAGTGGGGCAGAACAAGATTATATTTATTGAGCCGAAGCTAGTATCAAAAATTATCACATCCCAAAACAATCAAATTCAACCCTAGACATACCATTGCTCAAAAAAACTCACCAAGACCGACGACAACCAACATCCCATGAAACATCTCGTCCGGCTTGTCTTTCCTGCAGGATTAATTCGTTATTACCGCTTGCGGATCTTCGCTTCTTCGGATGAAATTGAAAGCATCTCTTTTGGTGAATCCAATATTCTACCCCACCAACTTCCTCGTAGATACAAGCGTTGACTAATGCCTCATCGTCTTCAAACTGATGCCTTCTCATCGACTTATCTCGAAGATCGAGAAGATGATCACCGCCTTTGCTGAATGATTATGGCTCTATATATTTTAACAGACCAATTCCCTCCAACACACAGAATCAATCATGGACAACCACTCCTCGACGTTTTCTTGAATTTTGTTATATGGTTTAGATTGATGCTTTTTCCACACTTTCGAGAAAAATCTCGATTTCAATTTCTTAAGTTTGGCCAATAACTTGTATGGTCTTTTCTAACATTGAATCAGTTTGATGTGCATAATCACGATAGATAAGCTTGGTTTCATTATGCACAACCGAGTATTCGCTTTGACGACGTTTAACTACTTCCGTCTCTCATTTAATAGCCGTTGGAAGTCGACGGTACATTTTTCAATAGATTCAGAAACACAATGGATGAAAACGTAGGTTCAAGTAGCAGAACTTGTAGCATATGCAAAACATCAGGTCACTACAGGTCATCGTGCCCCCATAACATTGACAGTCGACGGTACATTTTTCAATAGGATAATGCTTATTTTTCTCTTTCAGGTTGCATTGATATACTAAGATTTTACAATATTGACACTAATATATTTGAGATTCTTCTTTGCGGCAGTGCGATGGTAGAGGGCCATGTAGCATGCTTAGGCGTCGGCGGCGTAAAGAGCGATCTGAGGAGGATTGCAGTTGTCACACGGTGTAGGGTTTAGGACAGTGTCTGTACTACATTTCATTTTTCTATTTTGATTATCAACTTCAGAGTCATGTACAAGCTAACTTTGATTATGGCATAATGAATTTTAGTTTCTTGTCAATTTGTGAAATGAATTGGTTGATTAGTGTATGTCTATGTGCTCAAATTGGGAAGTAAATGTGCCAACTCCGGTAGGATGGAATATGCTTGCAAAGCTTCTAAAATGCTGTAAGAAAAGAATTTGATATCATACAATGTTATATCATTATTATATCTAAATTATTATATCTAAATTATATCTAAATTATTATATCTAAATTATTTCAAGGAACTCAAAAGAGATTTTCTTTGATGAATACGTAAATCATTATCCAAATGGTCTAACTCTTAAGCACAAATGCACCTCTGTTCATTGGTTTTAGGTATTTAATAGATAGAGATCCCTTTATCTTTGTTCATCAAGTTTGTGGCGCAATGGATACCCATATGAAGATTTAGCTATACATATCATTTGATTTGCATCTTTTATACATTGTAAATACTACTTGGAAATACTTATTTAGATATAATAATGTTATTTAATTAATTATTATATTTATTATCGGTTAATCTTTGGGGTGAAATGTTTTCTGCAGCCCGTAGGCCAAGCGGACAAATTTTGATTACTTAGAGCGATTCCCAATTACTGGCGATTGGCGAATCGATACCGTCAATGCGGCGGCGCTAATCTTGAAACGATCGCCCGATATGGGGCTTTCGGCTCTGGCTTGTCTAATTGGGCGGCGGCTCAAGTCATTAGTAGGGAAGATCCACCTACAGTTGGTTGCATGATGCCCGAGCCAGCAATGATATACCAGTAATCTTGAAGTCTTTTATAATTATTGAGCTTTTTCCTAGCTTCAGTTTCTAGGTGGATGATCTCTTCCCTTGAGGTCTTTCGTGGGCTTCGAAGATGTACTTCATATCGATCTTGTGATCAGCCTCTTGATGTTGGGAGAGGTTGGTGCAACCATCATATCGGTCTAATGCCTCATTTATTGAATACTCTAACTTATCACTTGTTGTACTAGTATTGAATCTTTGAGTAAATTTGGAGAGTTAAAATAAACACTTTCAACAATCTTTGCTCCAATTGATGCACTAACTTTAGGGAATGTTGCAATTATAGCTTAGGTGAATTTATTTGATTCACAACATTAGGAGAGGTCTACCTTGACGTTCAAGGGATGGCTATCCTTTGCATTTTCTTTGAACTTTATTATTATCTGTATTTAATTTTAAATCTACACAAATGAAAACCTTTACACTCTAAAAGAGTGTACTCCATATTTCAAGTTTCTTTAGATAGTGGACATCCAGCATAAAACTTGTTCAAAAACATGCCATGAAACCTTAAATACATTAACTGCTATGTACATAAAAAAAATTAGAAAAACAACTAATAAAAATTCATTATGTCATAATCAAAGTTAACATGTACATACTGACTGTCATGAGACCGCACAAGCCCAGGTGAGACAACTGCCTTCCTCCGGTGTTTGCGTGGAATAGCACCACTCCTATGATAGGTGGCCCATCAATCCGTAGTCCTAGAATCATCGCCACGTCCTGGAGCGTCACAGTCATCTCACCTACAGCGAGGTGGAAGGTATTGGTCTGCGGCGACCATCTCTCAACCAAAGCGGTAAGCAACTGATGATCCAGCCGGATGAAGCGTAGCTGACTCACACAGTGCAGGCCCACCTGGTCTAGCGCATCGATGAATCTCGTGCATGTAATGGGCCACTTCTTGATAAGCAAGTGTGATCCTCGTCGGGCTCAAAAAAAAATCTAAGTACCTGTCCGAAATAAAAGGTAAGCAGTCGTAACACATTCAAAAAAAAAATTCACTTACGATGTCGGGGTGAAGCGGCTCGATGCCACGTAGGAGGCAATACTAGAACCTCGAAGGTGCACCTCCAATGGTGGGCGCCTCCCCTAGCAGACTCACGCCGACGTCCGGGTGGTGCTCCTCTGCCATCGTACCTGTCAGAAAAGTAGAAGATTATGGTTTACAATCAACGCTACATACTGCAAATTATGAGAAATAACGGATCAGCAGCTAAATAAAAGTGGGAAATAAATCTTAAGACAAACCTTACATTCTTATCACATATAATGACTGGGAAATCCCCATTGAAAAATGCTTTTTTTGAAATAAAAACTTGGCTACATGAGAAGCCTAAACAATCTTATAAATTACAAATAAATTATAAATAAAAATTTACTACTTAGTTAAGAAAAGGATTACTACATATTTATTTTGAAATAAATAACTTCTTTATGATTTATATATTAAAGGCATGTCAGAATAAAAATAAATTCAAGCTCCCAACTCAATATATAATCTTGAGTGAAGTTCAAATCCAAACTACTAAAACTAATCAAGCTAAGCTTGGCTATATTTACAATTTTATCCTACAATAATTATTTTCTAAATTCACTCAAATATCAAGATCCACAACAAAATTGTCATTCATGAATTGCTTGAATTGAGAAAGAAAACAACTCTCAGACAACTTGAATGCATACATAGAAGTTTAGTTAAATCGAAGATGAAAGGCTCTCCAAAATGCCAATCTAAAATAAGTGCGGATAACTTTCATGCCCTCACACAAGCAAAAGAGGTCTTCCAAAATTGCGTAATGAAGCCATCATTCTTATTTTCAACCCATGCCAACTACTATATGACCTAATGTAGGGCCATCCATACAAATCTTTATGAGCATATAAGAAATATTTTAACTAATAAATCCATATTTCAATAATAAAAAAAAGAACATAGAACTTTCTACAAGCTCCCGTTATGTTAAATCCTTTTACATAGAGCATATTTGTTAAATTATTTCTTAACATTCCTCATTTAATTATAGGGTGATTGCAAGTTCCTCTTGAGCTTCAATTTCTACAACACAATGTACATTCCTTACAAAACAATAATTCCTGCAACTAACCAACACCTCTATTTTTCCTTGTTAACCAAACATAGCAAACTTCATTCTAATGAACGAAAGATTGAGCACCTAAAAAATAACAGATGTATTATGTTCGAACACAAGAAACATATGGAAGTTATATGTAGATTTTACAAGAATTTATATTTATTACTACTAAAAATTGTTACATTAATTCCAACCAACTTTTAAAACTATAAGAAAGTAACCAGAAAAAAAAATCCAAAATTTATTATTGGAGAATGAAGTTTTCAAGCCAAGCTATAGTTTTCCATTCATATAGTACTTACGGTTTGCAGTTCAACCATATAGCCGTAAAAAAAATACCTAGAAGAAGTCGTGTGCAACGGGACAAAAAAAGCGCAATGCAGGCGGTGAGACCTACGCCGGCGGCGGCCGAGAAGTTTCGAGAGGGCGGAGGACGGTGCTCGGTGGGCGGACGGACTTCGGTCGGCGTTCCTACGAGTGGAGAGCGGAGTTTCGGGGGGAGGAATCGAGCAAAACCGAGGAGATAGGGCCGATCGGTCCATCGGCCTAAAGAAGCCGGTCATGGTAGGCGGCCACCTAATCTGGCGAGTCGCATGCGGCCGATTGAAAGCGCCCAATTAGTGGCGGCGGCCTCTTTCGCGGCGCACGTCGAAACGGCGTGGTAGTCATACTAATTGGTATACCTATTCTTAAATTTTTTTTTAGTACTCAATTAGTTAATTCCTATTTTAATCGTACTCAATTTAAAAAAATTGCCTGTGATTTAGCTGCTTGTTTCAGCTCATATGGACTCTTCTGTGCATGAAAATCCTGAAAAGTTTGATCCATGGAGATGGAAGGTTAGTTTAACGTCATTTCATTAATGTTAAACAGTAGCTACTAATTACATATTAATATAATCGAATATCAGATAAATTAAATGATGACATGTGAAATGAATAAGAGAAAAATATTATTTGCATTTATAAAAGAGAATCTTAATAATTTGTAACTTAATTATTTATATATATATATATATGAATTTACATCCATCACTTTATCTTGCCATTAACATCTACAGTTACTGTGATGATGATCCGATAAGACCATTGGAGATGAATCAATATTGAGAAGTAGGCGACTGATGTGTAAGATATTTTTACTTAATAATTAAGAGTTTTTATTTTTAATCAAGAGATTTTGAATTCAAATTCTTATATATAAATTATGTGGGTAAATTTACAAATAATACTCAAATGTCCTAAAAAAAAAGTAGGCGACTGATAGGATTCTGCTTTATTCTTGTTTAAGTAGGGTACTATTATTATTGCATTATTTACATTTAAAATCTAAAGACAAAGAAACACAATAATGAGCTCTAAAAAAAACACATGAAACAAAAAGAATTCTACGAGATATAGAAGGTTTAATTATACTGCTGTGATAAATCATTAAAAATACTAAAAATTTTGTTAGGAAATACAGACGCTTAGAAATGACAAAAATATTTATCTAATAATATTAAAAATGCTAAAGAAATGCTTGATATGAGACCATAGACACGTCCCTGTATAATAGAACACAGAAAATAAACTCCATCAGTATCTCCCCAGTCCCACGAGCTCGCGAGCTATTGCTCCAACCATTCTTCTTCTCAAAAAATATAGGCAATTTTTTTAAATTGAGTATGATTAGAATCTGAATTAGTTAATTAAGTACGTTCAAACTAAAATTTAAGAATAAGTATAGTCGCCTAATTAGTGGGCAACTTGCGAGCCACGTCGGATATGATGTGGTATATGGTCTCACATTGAAATGAGCAAGTCGCCCAATTAATGGGCGACTTTCCCTCAATATTTATTAAATTTCTTTCTTTCTTTCTCTCACTCTCTCTCTCTCTCTCCCTCTCTCTAGCTTTAATGGACTTAAAATATGCATGCAAGCAGCGGAGAGTACTAAATTCCCATTATTGTGGGGCCATTTTCACAATCTGAAAGCGGTGAGCAGATGGTATTATTCTCTTTCTTCTAAAAATTAATTAAAATGATTTCCGGTTATAAAAGTAAGTATATATAAACATTTTATCATTAATTAATTTTCCTGTTATTTTTTACGTTAAATGTTTATGAACTAATAATTTTTCTTAACTTATTAGTTATAACATATATAATTCTTAGAGCAAATTATAAAAAACAACATTTGAATTAAGGGGTTTTCGAAGGTTAATGTATACTGATTTATGTGCAGCTGCTGTGAAACATAATAAATAAATTCAAATAAAAAAATTATGATATTTTTGAATCATTTAAATTTATGATTAAATTTAAATTATGCTTATAATTTAATTCAGTTCAATTGATTTAGTAAATATGTTAATTAATTCATTCGAATCAATCCAATATATACTTCAAAAATAATAATTTAGATTGTTTACTTGAAACTTGAAAGCAAGCAGTTTAGTTTCTTTTTTCTTTTTAATTGTTTGATAACTGCCACCTTCAAAGTAATTTGTCTAATTGTGTATATTGCAGTATTGGATGCCCTACCATTGTTAGGGCCTGCAACAACTTCACAGCCTTGCCTGGGGAATGTAACAAGAAACGGTACGTAATTAGGCTCTTAACAATTCAAGATTATCCTAATTTTGATTTAAGATTGACTCAGAATCATTAATATATTTTAAATCAAACAAAATTTAAGTATAAATTAGGCTAATTTGATTTCGATTCAATCCATATTAATGGTCAGTTAACTTCAATTAAAACAAAAAACTAGCTACATTTTAAATCTATTTTTTATGCCATCAGATATTATATATATATGTATATATATATATATATATATATATATGATTTAAGTGCAATTCAGATTAATAAGTAATATATTGACTGTTAATTGCAATTAATTCATGGAATAAGCATATATTTTTAGTAAAGTAATATAATTTTCTAAAAAGCAAACAATAATATTATAAAACTAAGCTTAGTATCTTGTCAGTGTTAAATCTTTATATGAACAAATCATTAGAATATTTAATTCATATTCTCCATCATTTTGTTTTTCATTTTTTTTTATTTTTGTTTATGTTTATTCTATAGATGTATTGAAGCTCTTCACGCCGTCAAGTCTAAAAGCCTTCATGCGCGCGAGAGAGAGAGAGAGAGAGAGAGAGAGAGAGAAACCGCAAAACACATTGATAGTAGGGGTGTCAAAAAAATGACCCTGACCGACTCACCGACTCGAAAAATCTGGTTTGGGTCAGAAATAGATTTTTCGGGTTAGTGTCAAATATATGACCGAAATGTATTTTTAGTCGGTCGGTTGAACCAAAACCCGGCGAACCCAAATGACCGAAATGACCGAATAACTCGATTGCCGTTCAGCGTCGAGACATGCCAGCGCGCTTTTGTCTTGAAGCCTGAACCGTCCGATTTTTTTACGGCGATTGTTCAGTAGCCTAAAGGGGAAGGCGAAAGCCTATAAGCAAATCCAAGCGTAGTGGCTGCGGCAACTGGCAAGTGGTAAGCCCTAATTTCTCCTCTCAGTTCTCAGTTCTCACTTCGGAGTCGGACTTCCTTTCCTCTGCGCTTGCGGCGGCTCGCCTCTACGACTCTACCTCTTCTCGACTCCTTTGGTGGTAAAGCTAAATCCCCGACTTTGCCATCTCGGCAGGCATCTTCTTTCTCTCGACTCTCCATCACACATCTTCTTTCGAATCTTTCTGTCATTTTGCGTCTGAGGTAATCTGAAAATCAATCCTTCTCTGTCATTCGTGTTTGGTGATCGTTTCTTTTTTATTGTATGGACTATGGAATATGGATGGCACTATGGCAGTGTTGTTTGACTTTTTGTTGTCCCGTCTGTGTCATGCTGAAATTAGTATGGAAAAGTATATTACTGGGTCGGGTTTATTGAGGTAGAAATATAGCATATTTTATGTCTGTACAACTCTACTCTTTGTAGATTGTTAATGTCACGACCTAGTTAGTGCTTTGTATGAGGTTGAGGTTTATGTTTGATCTTAGTTGTTTCATTATTGAACACATTGGATTTATTCTATCATATTGAAAATGCCACCATTCCTTTTCTTTGCAAACTGTGAGTCCCGTGATTTCAAAGCTCTTACGGATATTTTATGGTTTCATGAAAGGCGAAAGTGTAACACATATATAATGTATTATTTATATATTTCTTATCATCAATTTTTTTAATTTAGATGGAGGATTCCAATACTATTACTAATGCTCAAGAAAATGAAGTTTTTTTTTATGGAGATATTAGTGACAATGAAATTCAAACAATTAATGAAGAGACAAGCAATAGACTTGCTAGAAAGAAGAGAAAAATATTATCATTTATTTGGGGATATTTTGATTTACTACCTACTGAAAATGATGAGAAACAAAGATGCAAATGTAAAAAGTGTGGTGCAACCTACATGTGTGATAGCAAATTTGGCACCGGCAATTTGAAACGTCATTTACAAACTTGCAAAAGAAGGGATACACGGATATAGCCAACTTATTTGCAAAGTAATTCTTCTTCATCTATTTCCATGTGCAATGCTAAGTTCAGCCAACAAGAGTTTCGTGAGTTGCTTACCGCTTGCATTATTATGCATGATTTACCTTTTCAATGTGTTGAATGATTTGGTTTTAGAGCACTTTTATGTTATTTGCATCGAGATTTGTAATTTATTTCAAGAAATACTATTAGAAAAGATTGCAAAAAGATGTTCATGAAAGAGAAGGGGCAAATCAGAACAATGCTACAAAGTACCACTAGTCGAGTTTGCTTGACGTCAGATTTATGGACTTCTATCAATACTGATGGATTTATTTGTTTAATAGCACATTTCATTGATAATAATTGGAAATTGCAAAAAAAAATTTTAAATTTCAATTTTATGGCACCGATGATGCCTTGCATTATTTGAAGTAATTCAAACTTTTTTACTTGATTGGGAGATTGAAAAAAATTTTCGTATTACTTTAGATAATGCTTAATAATGTGTCTATTGAATTCATGAGAAATCATTTAAATTTGAGAGGTGGCCTACTTTGCAATGGGGAATTCTTTCACATATGTTGTGCACATATCATAAATTTGATTGTTCAAGAGGGTTTAAAAGACATTGATAGCTCAATATCAAAGGTTGTGAAAGTATCAAATATGTGAAAGGTTCTCAAGCAAGAAAACAAAAATTTTTGGAGTGTGCTAAACAAAGTTTTATTGATGAAAAGAAGGGACTAAGGCGATGTTCCTACTAGGTGGAATTCAACTTTTATTATGCTTGATAGTCTATTATTATAAGCGTTCTTTCGCATTTAGAATTGGGTGACTCGAACTACAAGAGTTGTCCATCACCAATTGAATGGGAAAAAATTATCAGCATATGCAATTTCTTAGCACCTTTTTATGAAATTACATGTGTATTTTCTAGCACAAGATATCCACACAAGATCTCTATTTTCCAGAAGTTTCAACAAAGATATGCAGATTAAAGCATGAAAGTTCAAGTGATAATGACTACATTAGAAGGATGGTCGTAAATATGCTTTCAAAATTTGAGAAATATTGATTTTTGTGTAATTCTTGCAAGAGTTATTCTTGATCCAAGGTACAAATTTAATTTATGAATGGTGTTACAAAAGACTTTATGGAGGTGATTGGGCTGACAAGTTGAAAATGTGAGGGAGAAGTTATTTTCATTATTTATAAATTATTCAAAATCAAGCATGGAAGGTTCATCATTACAACATACTTGAATTCATTAGAACATCTCAAATTCAAGGGCATTCCCTTCAACAATTTCAAAATCACAATTTCGGTATACTTTATTTTGGTCAATTTTTTTTGCTTAGTTAGTTGACATTTTATATTATACTTTTATTTTGTTAAGAATTTTGACTCTTTTGATGAAGAAGATAGTATGCCGAGAAAATCTGAGCTTGAGCTATACTTAGATGAGCCTAGGATTGATAGAAAAATGGATTTAGACATATTACATTATTGGAGGGGCAACCAATATAGGTCAAGTCACGAATGGCTCGTGATGTTTTGTGTATACCAATTTCTACCGCTGCATCCGAAAGTGCATTTAGTAATAGGGAGGATTCTTGATCAATATGAGTGCACTAAAATATGATATTGTGGAAGCATTGTATGCAGAAGGATTGGTTATATAATGATAGTTTGAAGTCTTTCTTTTAATAAATTTAGTAAATTTTCATTTAAATCACTTATCTCTATTATTGTATAATTGAAGTCTTTTTTTGTTGTAGATTTAAATGATTTTGAACTTGATGAAATCATAGGAGATGTTATGAAGTACACTTCTAATCAAAGTGATAAAGATGATGGTGATATATCAATTAACAATTAGGTTATTAGCTGATTGTGAAGTGTGAACTTGTTGGTTGCTGCAGTTTATTTTGTGGATTTGCATAATTTGCACACTGGATTTGCTATTATTTTCTAGCTACTAACCCAACTAGTGATCTATGTTGTTAACTAGTGTGAAGTAGTTTTCTTATTTAGATTATGCTAAAACATGTATTTGCACTGTATTTGTTTCTCGTCAGATCCGTCATTCAGATTCAGATTTGTGTTGTTTTGTGGTCAGATCGTGGTCGTATATTCGACTATTTGGCCGATCTTGGTATCGGTCAGTATTCTGACTATTCTTAATTGTTGACGAATGGGTCGGTTTTCCTATTTACGTTGTATTTGTTATTTGCCGGTCAGTATCGCGGGTCAGTCAGATTCTGGACTATTCTTGACTGAACTGTGGTCGGTTTTCCACTTTTCCTGCTGGCTGTTGTATTTGCTGTGTTATTTCCGTATATCGGTATTTGGGATCGTTGTATGAACTGCTAGTACTTATGGATTGGTCAGTATTCTCGCTTTATCTGTATAGGACTCCCATGTCCCATGATATGGTGAATAATGAATATGCTGGTGATAACTGATAATTATCTTGTATGAGTAATGGGATAATCCCTTTCCCATTCTACTTTTAATTAGGTTTTGTGTACTAAAGCTCATGGGACTTTCAACAAAGCATATCTTTCAACAGTTTGTAGGCAATGATAGTGATGATTTCACCCTCTTTGGTAGTAGCTCTTGTGATATAACCCTTCAGTTTGATGTTTGGATGTTCATATTTGCATCCCATTTTGGTGTGATTTGAGCTTGAGCCTTCTCTTACATATTTTATCTAATTTTCTTTGTTTATGATGCTTTTATCCTTCACTTTGTTTGTATTACTTTAGCTGTGCTAATTTTTATCATTCTACTTCTACATCTTTGCAGATTTTTTTGTTGGTGCCCATGAAGTCGCTTTCGGTGATGTATCATGCCAGTATCTCTTGTGATCTTTGGTTTGATTTTTTTTTTTGCTGCTCTCTCACTCTATGTATATATGTATATATATTTATATATATATATTGTTATTCTTCTTAAGATGTTTCAGAATTTTTTACATGTTGTGACTTAAAAGTTCACTTTGACTCTTTGAGCTTGCTTGAGTTGGAGACTTGAAGTTTTTGTTTTTTGTTTTAGAGTGTATTGAAGAGTTGTGGGTGTAAATTTGATTATTGTATGGGTTAGTATTGTGAATGTAATTTTAATTAATTAAATGTTATTTTCTTTTAATTATTTGTAATATTATTGTTATTCTTCTTAAGATGTTTTGCGTGAATTTTTACATGTTGTGACTTGTGACTTAAGGGTCTTGAAGTTCACTTTGACTCTTTGAGCTTGCTTGGAGTTGGAGACTTGAAGATTTTGTTTTTTTGTTTTAGTATTGAAGAGTTGTGGGTGTAAATTTGATTATTGTATGTTAGTGTGTGTGAATGTAATTTTAATTAATTAAATGTTATTTTCTTTTAATTATTTGTAATATTATTTGTTTATAATATCAAGAGTAAAGCCTCAAGAGAGATTTAAACTTTTAATTTAGAATTTAGAACTATCTCAAAAAAAATATTATAGATATCATAAAATTGAGTAATAATATTTAATGTTAAATTTTTCCTTTATTTGGTTAAATAAATTATTTTAGATTTTTATCATTATTAAGCTTATATGGGTCGAGTTCGGGTTTCGGGTTCGAGTTCGGGTCGGGTTCGGTTCAGTATTTTGAACCCGTTTAATATTCGAGTCGGGTTCGAGTCGGGTTCGGGTCGGGTTCGGGTTATAAATTTGAACCCGAGTAATAATCGAGTCATGTTCGGGTTACTCAAGTTTGGGTCGAGTCGAGTTTGGGTTGAAAATTTCAACTCGAATTTGAACTTCGGGTCTGGTCGGGTTGAAGATTTTCGGGTCGAGTCGGGTTCGGGTTAGACTCTGACCCGACCCGACAACACGATTTGACACCCCTAATTGATAGCATCTGCTACGAAACCTTGTCTCTCATGTGTCTCAAGGAGCTCCAGCTACGTGAAATGATCGTTAAAAAGCCCTGCAAAGTAAAATAATAAATATTGAGGGCAAGTCGCCCATTAATTGGGAGACTTGCTCATTTGAAGGCAAGTCGCCCATTAAGTGGGCGACTTGACTCATTTCAACGAGACCACTACACGCCATTTCCGACATGCAAGTCCCCAAGGCTTAATTATACCTATTCTTAAATTTTAGTTTTGTGCATTAAATTAACTAATTCAAATTTTAACCATACTCAATTTTAAAAAATTGCCAAAAATATACCTCTGCCGATCGCAATGCGTACCAACTCTATCTTCTTAAGTGACGTACATACTATCCTCTCGTAATGTCTGACTCAATTTGAGAGAAAATATTACGCGTAGAGTACGGATGCAATTTTATGTCTGGACGTCAACTGGAACGTAACACGTGTCTAGTATTAAAATATAATTTTTCTTATTTTAGAGCGCTGTAACTTAACGATGCCGTTAACGTTAACCCGGCCCGGCCTATTAAAATAGCGAGGGGAGAAAATATTATGGACGACTTTCCAGATTCTGACCCACAGAAAATTTAAGGAATTTTCATTTTTATGCAGAAATTTTTCTCAGCTCCCTCTCCCAGCGTGCATCCCACCTTCCCCCAAAGATTTGCTAAATCTTGGGCATTAAAAATTGTGGTATTATAGGAGACTCCACGAGATATTTCTTCTTGCATTCTTGAACTTTAATGATTTTAGGATTTTCACAGTTATTCTCACCGTCGAATAGGAGCATATTTGGAACATTAGAGTTCTTTAAAGGAAAGGAGACTATTTTGCTGGTTTTTGGAGATGTTTTGTATGTGTATTCTCTGTACTCTCATGAGGGAACATGTTATTTTTTTTCAAAATTTTCAAATGTGAGGTTTGTCATATGTTTAGTATATCCCATTGCAAGATGTTTGGAGATGTTTCATAAAGAATTTGATGATTTTTGGGGCTGTTTTGTATGTGTACTCTCTATGGGCTCCAATTTATTACTCTCCTCTGAAGATATGATTTAAAATGTCTATAATTTAAGACATATGGAATAGTAGATAAAGATTTATATTATATATATATATATATATATATATAACATTTTCATATATTTTTAGTTATATATATTTAATTTTATTCATTGACATTATTCGCTTTAGAAGTGTCACCTCTTGTTCATTGCTTTGTTCGAACACACATAAATCCAAAAAATACGTCCACAAGTCAAATTTATGGATCCAGTTTTAAGATAGATCTGGTTCCAGGTTTCCTATAGGCGCAAGCACCTATAGTTAATTACCCCCCTCAGTGCTGAGAGAGAACTTTCGATTAAGGCTAGCCATTAGATCGATGAATGCGTAGCGTATAGTAGCATGTGGAGTTTTGAATTTAAAATTTATGAAATTCATTATATTTAACTTAAAGCGGATGGTTGGGGGAACGATGACATGCTCGATCTAGATCCCATGGTTCCGTCATTCCGGATTGTCGCGGTCCCTAGTCTACTTATTAAGAGGAGGTAGTCGACCCAACCTGACCGAAGGATCCTTGTCAGCAACACTTAGCAACACTTGGTTTACATCGTCCAAGGTGTCCTTGTAGACCTGGGGTAGTGTTTGTCTAAGGAGACAAGCTTAAGTCTACCTTAGCGAACAAAGAGCTTTTTTCCCAATCAAGTATACCCTATGGTTCTCAAAGGGGCGAGCCATTGGGAACATCTACTGATCAGGTAATATAATGGTGTCATTTAGCATGACAATGGTCAAAGGACTACGGTGTCGCATCATGTGTGGAGCCTACTGGCCAAATCACGTAATCAGAGGACACAGACCACATCCTTGTTAGCATGAGATTATTTGAGAGTAAACATAGTTGTGTACTTGATTTGATTTTAGCTTTTTGTGAGCTAGGATTTTCTTAATTTGTCACCTTAGATAAACAATTGTGGATGGTGAATTGGATTTTTTAGCTTTAAGTTCTTTAAAATTAAATTTCATTTAAGCATTTATAATTTGGTGATTTATTTGATTTTATATTTGTATTGATACTTGAATTTGATTAATTCAATTTGATGTCGGAAGTACATTTTTATGGTAAGTATCCCCTCCGATTGAAATTTTCATTCAACACAACCATCATCGGGGTGATTTATTATTTCACTGTATTTGATCGTGTCGACTCTATTAATTTAATAATAGAGGATCAGATCTGCTGTCATATGATAGAATTAGCTTTTCAGATGTTTTGTTAGATTGAAGATATTATAATAACATATTTGATTTTTTTAGGTTTTGTTAACCCAGACCCAGTCCTAAGACCCAATCGGGGATCAACCCGCGCAGCATCCTCTGACACTAAATTTAAGCATTCAGCATAGTGTCGGGGCCCATGCGGGTGTTTACATCATTTAATTTATTATTTCAGATCTTTTCGACTCTATTAATTTAGTAATAGATGATAAGACCTAGATTTATATTTTGAGAATTTTGAATTTGAGAATATTGAATATAATATCATAAATATTTTAATAATAGTTACCCCTCTAGTTGATATCTTCAATCAACTCAGCTATCATTGGGGAGTTAGGAGATAGTCGTTATACTGTCAAATGACATAATTAGGTTCTCATAGATTTTCTTAGGCGGATAAAGTTATAACAACATCATTAGGTTTTGTTTACCTGGACCCAGTCCGTAGACCCAACCGGGAATCAACCTGTGCAACATCTTTAGACACTAAGTTTAAGCATTCAGCATAGTATCGGGGCCCATGTGGGTGTATAGTAATTTTATGTAGTTTTATGTTTAAATTATGAAATTGATTTTGTATTTTTATTTTTTATTCCAATTTAACCTACGTAGCCTTTTTAGACATTAAAAGTTGCACTTGAAATCTCTATATCCGAGCACATGCATGTATTTATAGCTTAGTTAATTTCATCTAATTAATGAAATCATTGATTTTGAAAATCATAATTATGATGAAATTTCTTGATTTTTGGTTGAAGGAAGCCCTATGATTTTTATAGATTTTGATTTAGTATCGCCTTCTGTCTACTTACGCAAAGAGTTGCAGATCCGGTGACGAAGAAGGCATTGTAAATTGATCTAATATCTTATTAAGTTTTTCAGATTAATATTTAATATATTCCAATTTAGCATGCGCAGCCTTTTCAGACATTAAAATTTATACTTGAAATCTCTATGTCGAGCACATGCAGGTGTATCTAAGAATGCCTTAATTAATGCCTTCTGTTCGCTTGTACGATGTGTTGCGAATTCGGTGGCATAGAAGATGTTATAGATTGATCTAATATCTTATTAAATTTTTCAGATTAATATTTAATTGACTCCAATTTAGCCTGCGTAGCCTTTTCAGATATTAAAATTTGCACTTTAAATCTTTATGTCTGAGCAAATGTAGGTGTATCTAAGAATGCCTTAATTAATGCCTTCGTTGCAGATGATATGTTGCATAGAAGATGTTATAGATTGATATAATATCTTATTAGATTTTTTAGATTAATATTTAATTGATTCCAATTTAGTATGCGGAGTCTTTTCAGACATTAAAATTTATATTTTAAATCTCTATGTCTGAGCACATGCATGTGTATCTAAAAATGCCTTAATTAATATCTTTTGTTCGCTTGTACGATGTGTTGTGAATCTGGTGTCATAGAAGATATTATAGATTGATCTAATATCTTATTAGATTTTTCAGATTAATATTTAATTCATTTCAATTTAGCCTACACAGCCTTTTTAGATATTAAAATTTGCACTTTAAATCTTTATGTTCGAGCACATGTAGGTGTATCTAAGAATGCCTTAATTAACTCCTTCTGTTCGCTTGTACGATATGTTGTGAATCCAGTGGCGTAAGAATTTTTTTTAAATCTTATTCAATTATTTATATTAACATTCATTTGTTTGCATTTAGTTTATATATTATTAAGCTCTTCGGGTGGAGCTTAGCTCGTGATTACTGAGAAGCTCGTAGGCAACTATCAAGATCACTGGAGGCTTTACTTAAATTTTGTTCTTGTTAGGAGACAAACCCTCAAGTTCATTAAAAGTCTTATTTATGATCATCAACAAGTCGTCGAGTCTCCTCTAAGATCATTCTTATTTAAAGACTTTTAAAATTTTAAATGTAAGTTTATTTTTTTAATTTATCATTCTCAAATAAGTTCAATTTAAGCTCATCAACAGTTTTATTTGTTCTAGCTAGGTATTGTCGGTCAAAATTGTGACCTCGATCGTCCCTACGGGTTATTCTTCCCATTAGCTCTACTGAGTATAACGGCCAGTGTCTTGCGACACTACAGTCGTGATCTTCTACCCGTTAGTTCTACTGAGCATAACGAAGCCTTCAAACACCTACATAAAAAGAGCATATATGTAGGTCTATTTTTTAAAATTATCATTTTCAAATAAGTTTAATTTAAGCTCGTAAACACTTTAATTTGTTCTAGTTTAAGTCTCCCATCATCCAAAATTCGACAGCCTCCCGACATCGTCCCTGCATCGGGGGCTATTCGACCTTCCCAACCTTAGCTCTATTGAGCATAACAGAGTCTTCAAACACCTGCATAACACAATATAAGTTTGCATATATATATATATATATATATTCATCTTTTTCTTCTTTTTTTGACTTATTTCAAGTATATATATATTTTTGACTTATTCCTTTTAGAAGAGGGCAAAGAGTTGGTATCTGTAGGTCCACCATAGGCATGACGCAATATCTTTTGACATATATCATCGTCAATAGCTTTTTTTTCAAATATGAAAACTCCTTCAAGCTTTTCACGAAGTTAATCTTTTTCCACTTCACGCTTAGATAAGGACTTGGCACAAAGGGATGCATGCTCCTTTCCAACGGACAAGAGCTTCTTTGAGATCATCAACCCTTTTCAATACCTCCTCATAACGCCATCTCCAAAAGTTAACCAATAAGTGATCTCATATGGATGCAAGAACCGCTTTTAGAAACCTCTCAATGTACATTCTAAGAGGAACAACTAATTTTTCATTCGTCAAGTAGTTTTTTTATTTCTCTCCTTGGCAATATTTACAATACCCTTTGTAGCGGTAACATTCTTTGTCTTTCTAAGTGCTAAAGAAAGTATATCCCAAGGCATCCGATATGAACACATATCCCAAGCCAACAAGAGATAAAAGAATCGAAGAAGGCCAAATTAAAAGACTTCATTAATATTCCCAAAATGTTATAACGATAGAAGTTCCATTTATAAATAGAAAATAAATAGAGAAATAAATAAACAAAACCTTTTACTACGGAAGAACTCAAGGTAGACTCATAGACATACAGAGAATAAACTTGTATAAGATTAAATCCCAGACAAACAAAAGATGATGATAAGGACAGAACTAAGATCAAGAACTCTAACAAGAATAACCGATGCATGAGATAAAAGAAGAAATCAAGATATCCAGGATACAAAGGCAGAGGCAAGGAAATTCGAAATAGAATTAGTTACAGCTCAAGAACATTCTAGAATATGAACAGAGAGATGCAATCCAACACTATAAATAGAGATAAGAAATCTAGAAAAGGAGTTGAAGAATTATCTTTAGATTCTCTCTGCCTAGCTTCTCGCCTTTCTTACTCTTCTCTCCCTGCCTCCTTCCCTCAGTCAAATCTCCTGGAAATCGCCAAAACCACCCTCGCAAGGAAAGTGGAATGAGAGCTTCATCCTTGTCTCAGCCCGAAGCTCCTTAAGACCGCTCTACGTGGACTCTGACGCATCTTCTCCTGTGATCTCCCAAGAACTCTCCTTATTCTTCTCCATCTCCTCTGCTTTCCCTCAAACCCTAGCAGACACGAAACTAAGCCTGAAACGCAAGGAAGCAAATGAATTAGGGTTTACTCGATTCAAATCCAATAATGGCCATAGATCTTTGACATCTGTTATCCACTATAACTCATCCAACGCTCATTAACCATAAGACAGATCAAGCCGTTAAGAAGCAACCATCTGTAATCCACTCAAAATAGAAGGAAGAGAAGCCGCGTGATCAAAACACAGATCTAAGGGCAGAGACTAATTACACAGATCCAACGGTAAGAAAGATTAATAAGAAGACCATCCAAGTTTTAATCCACGCCGAGAGGATATCCAATCCTCCACAATTGTAACTCAACCCCCAAGTAAACCGAAGTCAACTCACCGATTAAGTCTAAATTGCTGACCACCTGCATCCAAGGAAAACAAACTCAATAGAAATTATTAGAAGAAAGAATGAGATATACACTCAAGCCTCATCTGCTTTACTTAATCAAAATAGTTCATCATTGGTGCTCGCTGATTTTCCACATATCAAACAATGGCGTAAGGTACAAGATATTCAAAGAAAAACTATGGAAGAATGTGTCAGACTAAACAAAAATGATGAACAAATGCAATCCATTACCATGATACTTAATGAAGTATCCAGAAGATTATCGCAATAGAGGAAAACTAGACAAATCCTCTCAAGATCAACAATCACTGTGTATGTAACTCATACCCACCGTAATTTACTAATCCTCCTAGAAATCAATTGCAAACAGCTAGACCAGTCAAAGTTGATATGCCAAGATTTAATGGTGACAACCCAAGGGGTTGGTTATTAAAGCGGTCAATTTTTCCAATATTATAATCTGTCGAAGATCGAAGTTTCTAATTGCTTACATATATGGGACCTTTCTTGGTATCGATGGATGCAAACAATAAACAATTAAATACATGGAATGAGTTCAAAGAGCGGGTAATTGAAGGTTTGGACCATCCACTTTATAGAGATTTAAGGGGTGAATTGGCTAAACTACAATCCACGGTCAGGATTTCTATGAATTTGAGGCTAATTAGTTTAGAATTCCCCGATTTTTTACAAAGTTGTTTTGAATCGGGTTTAAAACATGACATTAAAAGAGAAGTAAACACTTTACAACCAACTTCTTTACAACAAGCCTTTCAATTGACAAAGTTAATGGAAGATAGATTACAAGATGATATATCTACAAACAGACCTTATAGATTGCCTCCACAAAATGGATTGAACAAACAGCCCCCATTGCTGCCAACACCAGCAATGGCAACAACTAACCAAAATACTCAACAAAGACCACAAATACCCATTCAGAAATTAACTCTTTTCGATTGGAAGGAAAAGAAGAGGTCTTTGTTTGTGATGAGAAGTTCTAGGTCATAGATGCAAATCAAAACTCTTTACCCTTGTAGCGGTCAATGATGAACAAGATAATCCTATTCAAAGCTGAATCATGGCAAGAATCTTGATTTAATTGGAAGAGCTCCTCGGTTTAAATGCCTTTACGGAGACGTCAAACCCTAGAACTCTAAGGTTACAGGGCCGAATAGGCAACAAACAAGTTCAGGTGCTGATTGATAGTGGATCAACCCACAACTTTATCCAATCTAAACTTGCCAAGTTTCTAAACCAGACAATAACATCAATATCGGTTTTAAAGTGTTAGTAGGGAATGGAGAGACCTACTGATGTTAGGTATGCTCAATGTGCCTATTCACCTACAAGGACACACTTTTAATCTGATTGCTACCTACTGCAAATGCAAGGGATGTGGTGTTAGGAGTGCAATGGTTGGAACAATTAGGTGAATGCACAATGGACTACAAAAAGCTCACAATGAAGTTCTATCAAAATGGAAAATTAATTCAATTACAAGGAGACACTTCAAACATAAAAATATTACATTCCATCGGTTTACCAAATTACACACAATCGAAAATATCGGTTCTTACAGATCGAGAAATTAATGAGGAACAGTGTCCCTAATCATGATTTCGACCATCTACACTGTAAGTATACAAGTATTAGAATATAAGCTGTTTGAGAACCAGAAACTTTGCCTCCCCAAAGGGATATTGATCATCAAATACAACTATGACTCACTGTTAAGGTTAAAACTGAGATATCCTTATTTTGAAAAAAATAGAAAAGCGATTAAAGACATGATGGATCTGAGGCATTATAAGAGAAAGTACTAGTCCTTCTCATCTCCGCTTTGCTTATTAAAAAAAAAGGATGGCGTTTGTGTTGATTATAGAGCTTTAAACAAGTGCACCATACCTGATAGGTTTCCCATACCAACTCCTGAGGAATTAATGGATGAATTATATGGAGCCACTGTTTTTTCCAAGTTGGACCTAAGATCAGGTTATCACCAAATAAGAATGGCAGAAAAGGATATTCATAAAACTGCTTTCAGAACACATGAAGGCCATTATGAATTCATAGCAATACCTTTTGGGTTAACCAATGCCCCATCTACCTTTCAAGCACTAATGAATCTTTGAAACCATTCTTAAGGAAATTTGTTCTAGTATTCTTTGATGATATACTCATACAAACCTTGGAAGTACATCAAGAACATCTACGATGTATTGGAACAAGCAACACACATTATATGTCAAACCATCCAAATGTTCATTTATTCAAAAGCAGAATAGAATATTTGGGACATATTCTATCACTCAAGGGATAGAGGTGGATCCCAGAAAATACAAGCGATACAAGCTTGGACTATGCCAAAATCAAAAAGCAGTTAAGAGGATTTTGGGATTAACGGTTATTATAGAAAGTTTGTCAAAACTATAAATTGCTTCTCCTCTTACATCAATCTTGGCCAAACAACAATTTTGGACGGATCAATCAACAACAGCATTCACAAAACTGAAAGAGGCTATGGTAACATTACCAGTACTAGCATTTCCTAATTTTACTATGCCATTTATACTAGAAACAGATGCATGGGACGACCATAGGAGGTATATTGCTCAGATAATCGCTTATTTGTAAAAGTTAAATCCTACAATGCAAAAATCTTCAACTTATGCTAGAGAACTCTATGCAATTACTGAAGCAGTTGCCAGATGGAGACAATACTTATTGGGAGCCAAATTTACAATCAGAACTGATCAGAAAAGCATTAGAGAATTATTACAACAAACTATCCAAACACCTGAGCAGCAAAGGTTCTTAGTTAAACTATTGGGATTTGATTATACTATTGAGTATAAAAGAATTGCAAACAAAGTGGTCGATGCATTATCAAGGAAGGAACCATGCAGAAACAAAATGTAAGGAGAATCGGTCAATTGCATATGTTCTTACGGTATATGCTTATACTCAACATTCACCACATTGCTACAAAGAAATTAAAGAGGAAACTACATCAATCTTGAACTACAAAAAACAACAAATAGCGACGATAAATTGTTTCCAAAACATAAATATCTGAATGGACTAATATACTATAAAAGCGGATTGTCATATGCGTAATTCGAAATCTAATTATCGAGAGTTACATTCTACACACCAATTGGAGGGCATATGGGAATTCATAAAACAGGCTAGAATTACTCAACAATTCTATTGGAAAAAATGAAAAAAGATATACAACATTTCATAGCAACTTGCCTATATGTCAACAAATGAAATATGATACTCAAAGGCTCTGATTACTATACCTATACCAAACATTTGGGAAGAAGTATCAATGGATTTTATTACAGGTCTACCAAAGTCTCATAACAAAACTGCTATAGTGGTGGTAGACAGATTGTCAAAGTATGCACATTTCTCAGCCTTACCAACCAGTTTTACAGCATCCTACATAGCCCATCTATTTGTTTCAGACATTGTCAAATTGCATGGGATACCCAAAGGAATAATTGCTGATAGAGACCCTATATTCATGAGTAATTTCTGGCAAGAAATATTCAAACTCGATTACATTAAGCCACATCGGTGCCTATCATCCACAGATGATGGACAAACGAGGTGACTAACAGAATAGAAAGATTATCTGGAGTTTTGTTATATGGCAAGACTTGGTTACAATTTATGCCTTGGGCAGAGTTTTCCTATAACACATCCATCAATACTTCAACCAAAATGACTCCTTTCCAAGCAGTTTATGGTAGAATTCCTCCTACATTAATTCCATATGAGGGCACTACAAGTACTAGTCCAGAAGTAGACTCAGTATTACAACAAAGAGACCAAATCATCATCCGAAAACAAATTTACAAGAAGCTCAAAAGCAGAATGGATGGTGATAAACATAGAAGAGACATTCAATTAGAAGTCAATCAATTAGTATTAGTCAAGATACATATAGCAGGACTTGATTGGAACCAATATACCAAATTACAAAGAAGATATTATGGACCCTTCAAAGTACTACAGTAGGTATGGTGGCATATAAAATTGAATTACCTGCAACAGCAAGAATACACAATGTATTTCACATATCTAGATTAAAGCCATACAGACAAGACTCTAATATCCATCCAGCACAGCTATCAAATCAATTCAGAGAGGGCCACATGTTTATCACACCTATTAAAGTCTTGGATCACAGAATTAGACTAAGGGGAGATCAACAGATCAAAGAATTACTAATCCAATGGGAAGGATTATTAGAAACAGATATATCCTGGGTAACAGAGAAAGAAATACAGGATAATTTTCCAGATTTTGACCTTGAGGACAAGGTCAGGGTGGAGGAGGGGAGTAATGATATGAACACATATCCCCAAGCCAACAACAGAGATAAAAGAATCAGAAGAAGGCCAAATTGGCTAAAAGACTTCATTAATATTCCCAAAAATGTTATAAGAGAGAAGTTCCATTTATAAACAGAAAATAAATAAACAGATAAATAATTAAACAAAACCAGCATGTACTACAGAAGAACTCCAAGGTAGACTCAGTATACAGAACATACAGAGGACAAGCTTGTATAAGATTAAATCCAATACAACAGAAGATGAGGACAAGGACAGAACTTAGATCAAGAAATCTAACAAGAATAACCGACAAAGATAGACACAAGAAATCAAGATATCCAACCGGATACAAGAGAGGCAAGGAAATTAGCGAAATAAGATTAGTTAGAGCTCAAGAACATTCTAGAATATGAGCAGATGCAAATCCAACACTATAAATAGGGATGAAGAAATCTAGAAAAGGAGAAGAATTATCTTTAGATCTTCTCTGCCTAGCTTCTTCTTACTCCTTCTCCCGGTCTCCCCTTCCCTGCGGTCAAATCTTAGGTGGAAATCCGGAAAACCACCCTCAGACACAAGGAAAGTGGAACAGAGAGCTTCATCCTTGTCTCGAGCCTGAGCCGAGCTCCTTAAGACCGTTCTACGGTGGATCTGCGCTGGACAGACCTTCTCCGGTAAGGATCTCCGGCAAACTCTCCTTATTCTTCTCCATCTCCCTCTGTTTCCCTCAGAAACCCTAGTAGACCAAACGAAGCGAACGCAAAGGAAGCAAATGAATTAGGGTTTACTCGATTCAAATCGGTAATTGAATAGCACGGATCTTGACATCTATCCACTAAAACTCATCCAACGCTCCTTAATCAAAGACAGATCAAGCGATAAGCAACCATCTAATCCACTGAAGGAAGAGAAGCCGCGTGATCAAAACACAGATCCAAGGTCAGAGATTAATTACACAGATCCAACGGCTTACAAGCAACACAAGAAAGACCAATCCGAGTGAATCGGATCCAGCGGCCCAGTTACAAGTCGTTTAATCCGACGGCTCAGAGAGCAGCCGATCCAATCCTCCACTAAATTGTAACTCAACCGGGTTCCAAGCACATAAAACTGAGTCAACTCACTGCATCCATAGAAAGCTTCTGAAATGCACCTACTGTCTCCAGTGTTCCCAAAGGTTTCTCCTTCAAGCCTATATGATGCACCAAAGTAGAGCCAACAACTTCCTGGTTGAATGTAAGTTTCGCTAAAAGAAACTACCGCACGCAATGGGTACAAGTGATATATATATATATATATATATATATATATATATATATATATATATAGAGAGAGAGAGAGAGAGAGAGAGAGAGAGATCGAAGCAGGAATAATTTGCCGGATGATGGAATCCACCACTGCTGGATGAGGTTTGAGATTCTGTTGCCATATATCATATCTGAAAAATGCAAACACGAATTCTATCCTTGACGAAATGGGAGACCAAAGATGAATGCTCGGCGAGAGGACCTGGCGCGGTGTGAAAGAGGAGAGAGAGAGGCGAGCTTGACTGTATGTTGTGCAAAGTTTTAGAGAAGGAGGCAGTCTTACTCTAAACTCGGAGACTTCCTAAGTGAAATGGGCATTCCAGTGACATGGCAGGGATCAACGTTCTCCTTTGGGAACCTAGGCATCCTTAGCTTCTAAGAGGATGGGGTTAGGGATTCGGATGGTGGAATGCTTTCGATCCTCAGAGGGAAGATAGGCTTCATCAGAGATGGTTTCCATGGCGGAGAGAGAGAGAGAGAGAGAGAGAGAGAGAGAGAGGAAGTCTTTCCTCTTGAAGAGCGAGCATGAAAGGATATATCGCCCCTTTTCTTTTTTTTTTCATTTTTTGCCCGAGGATAAGATTTAATTAAATGAGGTGATATGGTGAAGAATGATATGAATATTATTGGTCAAATGGGAGGTGGAGCATGGGAATGGGTGGCTGCCATTTCCGAGGCATTGACCGGGTATAATTAGAAGATAATTAGATAGATTTATCTCGAAATATGTGCTATTTTTGATGAAAATTTAAGCGTAATAATCTTAGTCAAATTGGATGTCTATTCTAGGTAATTTTGATGTTCCAAATGCAATGGCGTAGTCTGTTCGTGAACAGAGGTCGTTTGAGTGACATCGGTGTCGAATTGGTTCACTTTCTGTTCAAAAATGTGTATTATTACTTTCGACCGCTTGACGTTTGCGCAGACTCATCTGAATTGAGCATAGATAGTCTCATTTGATAGTTTTCAATGTTTTGAAGCTAACCGTGTGATCAGTTTCACGAACGGAGGTCATTCGAACATCGTCGTAGCTTTCTGACTCTGATATGCGAGTGGACACATTGATAGCTCGAGCGCTTAATCGGTTGCTCATTAGATTTTTCAATATTTATATTTTGACCAATTTCGATGTTCTGAATGTGATGGTGAAGTCCGTTCATCAATTGGAGGTCGTTTCGACCATTTTGGTGATGTCCAGTGCATTTTGAGCCCCGATTTGCATAGTGTCACTTCCGAAGTCCGTCGAATTCGACTTGTGAGCTTGACTCGACTTATGACACATATATGGAGTTCAACAAATGCCCCCAACAAATGTGATTCACGCATGAAGTGAGTCACATTTGTTGAAAACTGGTTGATCCTTTGGGCTGGACATAGGTCTTGGATCACTTCAGCTTTCAACTTTCTTGGATTCACTGAAGAGCTTCTTCCACCATCTACTCTCTACTTCAACGGGTTTGCTGAAGATATCTTTTTTTTGTGTTATTACAGATTTGGATTTCCTCCAACCCTAGCTTTATGCTTGATCAGGTTGGATGGAGGAATCAGTTTGGTTGCTTTGAGATTTGAAATTCATTCTTTCCTAGCTTTAAGCTTGACGGACTTTGATGAAGGATTGACCTGATTTGTCTATATTGACTTGTCAAGAAGTGTATGTACGCCCTAAGTTCTGTGTTTGCTATTTTGACGGACTCATTGAAGGGTGCATATAGTTGATCCAGCCTTTCAGCTCATATTAGGTCAATGCTGAGTTATCAGTCTAACAATATGTGCTTTAATAGACTGAATAACCATGAAATTCCTTTAGTTCGGCTATTGCCTTTGTGTGAACTATGGAATCGCTTCCTTCTTACGCTTTTACTTGATGAGAATTGGCTTTTATCTATGCTTTGTGCTTGATCAGACTGCTTGAAAAGAGGTTGAAATATTACCTTGCAAGCAATATAGGGATTGATTTGAGACAGCTCTGAATTGAATCTTTCCTCAGATTGTCTTGGTCTATCGATCGAGTGGAAAGATCTTTTAAATTTTAGTTGCTTGTACTCACTAAGGCTGGATGGGTTTGAGGTGAGCTCTTTCATCATTGAATTTGTGAGGCGCTGAGTGGGAGAGAGTCGACAACTCTTGACTTTGTGACTTGTGTCAAGTAAACACTACTTTCTCTTTTGCCTTGTGCTTGTTAAATGAAACTTTAAGTTCACCTAGAACCTCCATGTCTAAAATATAGAAATTAATATTTTTCCATCTTGATTCCCAAATTAGAGTTCTTCGACTTGATCTTTGACATTTGATGAATCTTGGAAACTTTTGACATTTAGGATTGTCATTTTCATTGCAAATTCTTTTATTCTTGTAAGACACTTTAATAATAGCTATAGATGTATTGGGGATCTTGGCATAAAGCTCGATGTCAACCTGTTTGAAGCATATCTCCTATTTCACAGGGAATGATTGGACATCTTTGATTTATAAAATAAAAAAATGCCCCCTGTCTAACATGGGGAGGCTTTTCGCGGTAACTTGAAAATGCATTCTCATTTTACGAGAGAATCTTTAAGTGATATTACATATGTAGTTGAAAGCCTTAAGTATTTATATACTTATCCATAGTCAGTTGTGATATTTCTTGAGATATCAACCATTGGTTGGTAGCATCGGTTGTTGACCATTCTTGTTAATAAGCTGGTAGACATAAGGACCTTCCCAGTTAGCCTAAAATTAACCACCGATCTTACGATGAGGGATGATTGGCCTTCTTAGCACCATAACCAATTCACCTTTCTGGAATGTCCGAGGACGTACTGAACTATTGAATGCTTTGGACATCCTCGCTCGGTAAATTTCTAAATTTTATTAAGCTTGAAGTCTAACTTTATCAAGCGCATCCAACTCTTCCATTCGCAGGAGAGTGTTCTCATCTTGAGTAAGATTGAATTGGACAACTACTCAAAGTGATGATAGCTCAATTTCTAGTGGCAGAACAGCTTCAACTCCAAATGTTAGAGCATAAGGAGTGGCTTTGGTTGAAATTTTATAAGTTGTTATGTATGCCGAGAGTGCTTCCATCATTTTAGTGTGCCACTCTCTTTTATTCTTCATGAGTGTCTTTTTGAGTAGCTTTACCAATATCTTATTGAAAGCCTCTGCTAAACTATTGACCCTTGAATGGTAGATTGATGAATACTGCCAATTGATTTTGTCCATCTAATCTTTGCACTCTTGAAAGCCAAGCCATTATCTGAAATGATTCATCGTGGCACCCCAAATCTATAAACAATATTATTAGTGAAGAAGTCAATGAATCGATTAGCAGTGACTTCCTTAAATAGGCCTCGACTGGGGTGTCAAATGGTTTCGGGTCGAGTCTAAACTACGACCAAAATCTTCAACCGACCAGAAGTTCAAATTCGAGTTGAAATTTTCAACCCGAACTTGACTTCGACTGAACTCAGAACGACTCAATTGCTCGGGTTCAAATTTATAACCGAACCCGACTCTGAACACTAATATTAAGGGTTCAAAATCTGAACGAACCCGACCGAACTTCAACCCAGCAACTCGACCCATATAAGCATAATAATGATAAAATCTAAAATAATTTATTTAACCAAATAAAGGAAAAATTTAACATTAAATATTATTACTCAATTTTATGATATCTATATAATATTTTTATGAGATAGTTCTAAATTCTAAATTAAAAGTTTAAATCTCTCTAGGACTCTTGATTTTATAAACAAATAATATTACAAATAATTAAAAGAAAATAACATTTAATTAATTAAAATTACATTCACAACACTAACTCATACAATAATCAAATTTACACCCACAACTCTTCAATACACTCTAAAAACAAAAAATAAAATCTTCAAGTCTCCAACTCCAAGCAAGCTCAAAGAGTCAAAGTGAACTTCAAGACCCTTAAGTCACAAGTCACAACATGTAAAAAATTCGCAAAACATCTTAAGAATAACAATAATATTACAAATAATTAAAAGAAAATAACATTTAATTAATTAAAATAACATTCACAATACTCATACAATAATCAAATTTTACAACTCTTCAATACACTCTAAAAAACAAAAACAAAAACTTCAAGTCTCTCCAAACAAGCTCAAAGAGTCAAAGTGAACTTCAAGACCCTTAAGTCACAACATGTAAAAAATTCTTCCACATCTTAGAAGAATAACAATATATATATATATATATATATATATATATATATATATATATATATATATATATATATATATATATATATATATATATATATATATATATATATATATATATATATATATATATATATATATATATATTATATACATAGAGTGAGAGGAAAAAAAAAAAAAATCAAAACAAAGATCACAAGAGCATACCTTGGCGGTGCGACATACATCAAAGCGACTTCCAATGGGCACCAACAAAAAAATTTGCAAAGATGTAGAAGTATAATGATAAAAATTAGCACAGTTAAAGTAATACAAATAAAGTGAAGGATAAAAGCATCATAAACAAAGAAAATTAGATAGAATATGTAAGAGAAGGCTCAAGCTCAGCTCAATCACACCAAAATGGGGCGATGCAATATGAACATCCAAACTTATTTGAAGGGTTATATCACAAGAGCTACTACCGACCAAAGAGTGAAATCATCACATCATTGCCTACAAACTGTTGAAAGATAAAGGTTGAAAGTCTTATGAGCTTTAGTACACAACAAACTAATTAAAGCCAAAGTAGAATGGGAAAGGGATTATCCCATTACTCATACGATAATTATAATTATCGGCATCATATTCATTATTCATATCATGGGACATGAGAGTCCTATACAAATAAAGAAATATAGCCAATCCATGATGCCATCCGGTTCCATCTGACGACGACCCACGTCATACAAAACACGCCGGCGGAAAAGTGGAAAACCGACCAGTTGTCAAGAATAGTCAGGGAATAACCGACCCACGTCTGACCGAAGAAACAACATACAAATATAACGAATACAGCGCGGAAAACGACCCGGTTGATTTAAGAATAGTCTAGAATACCGGCCAAGATCTGAAGCCAAATAGTCAGATACATCCACCACATGACCGACAACACAACAAATACAAGAATCTGACCACTAAATAGTCCAGAATACCCCCCGGGGATGACCGGAAACAAACATACAAAGCAAATACAATTTTTAGCATAATCTAAATAAGAAAACTACTTCACACTACAAGTTAACAACATAGATCACTAGTTGGGTTAGTAGGCTAGAAAATAATAGCAAATCCAGAATAGTGTGCAAATTATGCAAATCCACAAAATAAAGCTGCGACAAAGTTCACTGATCTAATAACCTTGTTAATTGATATATCACCATCATCTTTATCACTTTGATTAGAAGTGTACTTCATAACATCTCCGTGATTTCATCAAGTTTAGAATCATTTAAATCTACAACAAAAAAGACTTCAATTATACATAGAGATAAAGTGATTTAAATGAAAATTTACTAAATTTATTAAAGAAAGACTTCAAACTGTATCATTATATAACCAATCCTTATACCAATGCTTCCACAATATCATGTTTTCATTGATCAAGAATCCTCACTAAATGCACTTCTGATGCACGGTAGAAATTGGTATACACAAAACATCATGAGCCATTGCAGCAACTTCAGGAAACCTATATTGGTTGCCCCTCCAATAATGTAATATGTCTAAATCCATTTTTCTATCAATCCTAGGCTCATCTAAGTATAGCTCAAGCTCGATTTCTCATACTATCTTCTTCATCAAAAGAGTCAAAATCCTTAACAAAATAAAAGTATAATATAAAATGTCTAAGCAAAAAAAATTATTACATAATTGTGATTTTGAAATTGTTGAAGGGAATGCCCTTGAATTATCAATTTGAGATGTTCTAATGAATTCAAGTATGTTGTAATGATGAACCTTCCATGCTTGATTTTGAATAATTTATAAATAATGAAAATAACTTCTCCCTCACATTTTTGCCCAATCACCTCCATAAAGTCTTTTGTAACACCATTCAACTTTTAAATTTATTTATAAATTTGCCTTGGATCGAAGAATTACACAAAATCGGACCAATATTTCTCAAATTTTGAAAGCATATTTAGCCATCCTTCGATGTAGTCATTATCACTTGAACTTTCATGCTTTAATGCATATCTTTGTTAGCTAAAAAAGAGATTGTGGATATCTTGTGCGAAAATACATGTAATTTCATAAAAGGTGCTAAGAAATTGCATATCGATAATTTTTTCCCATTTAATTGGTGATGGACAACTCTTGTAGTTAGTCACCCAATTCTAAATGGAAAGACACGCTTTAGATAGTTATCAAGCATAATAAAGTTGAATTCCACCTAGTAGGAACATCTTGCCTTAGTCCCTTCTTTTCATCAATAAAACTTTATTTAGCACACTCCAAAAATTTTTGTTTTCTTGCTTGAGAACCTTTCACATATTTGATACTTTCACGAACCTTTGATATTGAGCTATCAATGTCTTTTAAACCCTCTTGAACAATCAAATTTATGATATATTACAACATCGTATGTGAAAGAATTCCCCATTGCAAAGTAGGCCACCTCTCAAATTTAAATGATTTTGTCATGAGACACATTATTATTGAAGCATTATCTAAAATATCAATTTTTTTTCAATCTCCCAATCAGTAAAAAAAGTTTGAATTACTTCAAATAATGCAAGGCTCATTGAGGTGCCATAAAACTAAAATTTAAAATTTTTTTTGCAATTTTCAATTATTATCAATGAAATGTATGTTAAACAAATAAATCATCGGTATTGATTGAAGTCCATAAATCGGCGTCAAAAACTCAGTAGTGGTACTTTGTAGCATTGTTCCGATTTGCCCCTTCTCTTTCATGAACATCTTTTTGCAATCTTTTCTAATAGTATTTCTTGAAACAAATTGCAAATCTCGATGCAAATAACATAAAAGTGCTCTAAAACCATACCATTCAACACATTGAAAAGGTAAATCATGCATAATAATGCAAGCTAAACTCACGAAACTCTTGTTGTTGAACTTAGCATTGCACATGGAAATAGATGAAGAAGAATTACTTTGCAAAATAAGTTGGCCTATATCACGTGTATCCCTTTTTTTTTTAGTTTGTAAATGGCGTTTCAAATTGTCGGTGCCAAATTTGCTATCACACATGTAGGTTGCACCACACTTTTTACATTTGCATCTTTGTTTCCCATCATTTTTAGTAGGTAGTAAATCAAAATATCCCCAAATAAATGATAACATTTTTCTCTTCTTTCTACCAAGTCTATTGCTTGTCTCTTCATTAATTGTTTGAATTTCATTGTCACCAATATCTCCATCAAAAAAAACTTTATTTTCTTGAGCATTAGTAATAGTATTGGAATCCTCCATCTAAATTAAAAAAATTGATGATAAGAAATATATAAATAATACATTATATATGTGTTACACTTTCAGTCTTTCATGAAACCATAAAATATCCAGAGCTTTGAAATCACAGACTCACTTGGTTGCAAAGAAAAGGAATGGTGGCATTTTCAATATGATAGAATAAATCAATGTGTTCAATAATGAAACAACTAAGATCAACTCACCTCAACAAAGCCGACTAACTAGGTCTTTGTGACATTAACAATCTACAAAAAATAGAGTGAGAGACTATGCTAATTTACGCAATCCCTAATTGCACCGATACAATATATACTTTTTCCATACTAATTTCGCATGAGACAGACAGACAGACAGAAAGTCGAAAACACAACACGCCATAGTGCCATCCATATTCCATAGTCCATACAAAAAGAAATGATCACCAAACACGAATGAGAGAAGATTGATTTTCGATTACCTCAGGGCATAAAATGACAGATTCGAAGAAGATGGGTAATGGAGTCGAGAAAGAAAAATGCCCCGAGATGGCAAAGTCGGAAGGGATTCCGGAAATCGAGTCGTAGGAAGAGTAGAGTCGTAAGCGCCCGTGAAGGAAAGGAAGTCCGACTCAAGTGAGCGAACCGAAGAGAAGAAATTGGGTTGCGACTGCTTGGATTTATTCAGCTTCTTCCCCTTTTAAATCTGAACAATCTGGACCGTCGAAAAAATTGGGTTCGGCTCAACAAAATGCGCGTGGAACGCAGAACGGAATCGAGTTATTGTCTTTTGGGTCATTTCTTGTTTTGGGTTCAACCCGACTCAAAATACATTTCGGTCATATATTATGACACTAACCCAGAAAATCTATTTTATTTAAACCCGATTTTTTCAGTCGATTTGTTGTCGAGTTTGTCATTTTTGACACCTTACCTCTAGAAGTAGTCGGCTAGAATGAACCGATGTCCCGATGACGATGAAGGATCAATCGGTCCAATTATATCTATGCCCCAACTTTTGAACAACCATGAAGCTACTATTAGGTGTAGAGGATTCAGAGGTTGATAAATGAGATCCCCGTGGACTTGGCATTCATGATATTTTCTAGCATGATTTATGCAGTCTTTCACCATTGAAAGCTAATAGTATCACATTCTCTTAATTTTTGTTGCCATTTTAGGACCTGTTTGGTGAGAGCCACAGAGTCCTTCATGAGTTTCAGACATTACTCTGTTGGATTCATCCGTCCTTAAGCACCGCAATCACATTGGCTCAAAGGATCTACATATTGACATAAGCATATATATGATTCTTTTGTTCTGCAAGAATCTGGACTTAATAATAACAATTATGAATATATTCAGAGATCTCAGCATAAAGCTCAATGTTAACATGAATATATATATATATATATATATATATATATATATATATATATATATATATATATATATATATATATATATATATATATACAAGAAGGCCTCCTGTTTCACAAGAGAGGGTTGAATAACCTTGATCACTAAGAAAAGGCTCCTATTTAACAGGAGGATTGCATATTAGTTCAGAAATATATTCCAAGATTTGATTTTCTTTTATTACAAAATAGATAGGATATTTTGTTATTTTTTAATCATAATATGTATCTATCTAAGGATCTTAGCTTAAAGCACAATGTCGACTTAGATAAATATATAAAAATGTCCCTTGTCTGTTGAGAGAATTTGGAATGTCTTGGATGTCTATGCTTTGTGCTTTGGACTGAAGACTTTGAGAGTTTAAAATTTATATTTTTCTCCTGTCCTGACTTTGTACCTTGGTGGACTTAATGGAGTTAATGATTTGTTATTGAGATGAGAACATCTTCTGTTCCGTGCTTAGTGCATTGATAGACTTGTTGAAGATTTAATCTCAAAATTTAAAATTTGTATTTTCCTCTTGTCTTGGCTTTATGCCTCAGTGGACTTGATGGAGTTGATGACTTGTTGGCGAGATGAGAATGTCTTCAGTCCTATGCTTTGTGCTTTCGGACTTGTTGAAGACTTCCTCCTAAGAGTTTAAAATTTATATTTTCCTCCCGTCCTAACTTCGTGCCTTAGCGAATTTGATGGAGTTGATGATTTGTTGTTGAGATGAAAATGTCTACAGTCCTATGCTTTGTGCTTTGACGAACTTGTTGAAGACTTCATCTCGAAATTTAAAATTTGTATTTTCCTCTTGTCCTGGCTTTGTGCCTTAACGGACTTGGTGGAGTTAATGAGATGAGAATGTCTTCGATCCTATGATTTATACTTTGATGGACTTGTTGAAGATTTCATCTCAAGGATTCATATCCTATGTCTCCTTTTATCTTCGTTCCTTAACGAATTTGATGGTGGAAAGCCCTGAATTGTCTTAAAGACTTGTCAAGTGCTTCGAAATTACCTTCCGCCCTAGCTTTCTGCTTTTGTGTTCTTATAGAAGGATATTTTTCGGTGACCTAGCCCTTAGAGCTTGTGTTGGGTCAGTGGCAAAGAATCATCAGTCCTGTGCTTTGTGCGTAACAGACATGTTGATGACATTAATCCCTTAGTTCAGCCTTTGGCTTTATATGAACATTGGGGTGACTTCCTCGGTCCTTTTATTTTGCTTGGCTGGACTTGTTGAGGAAGAGTTTCCTTTAGTCTTTGCTTTCTTCTTTAACAGACTTGTTGAAGGAGTTGACATTTCTCATTTGATATTGATACCAAACTCAGCTTCGTGCTTTCTCGAGTGAGGCTCTTTTTATTGGATTTTGAAAAAAATGACCTTACGACCATTTGGGATGATCTCCTAGTATGGGCCACTTGAACTCACCAAGTTGGAGGGATTTGGAGATTTGGATGCTCTTGTCTTTGAACTAATAAAGTAGGGGGGTCCCTTACTACGACCTTTGTGGCATATTGAGTAAGTAGACCTATCAACGACTCGGTCATATTTGGGCTTGTTGAGTCCGACCTTATGCACCTACTTAAGTCTTGGACTTGAGTAATTGATGGAGGATTTTATCATCGAGCTAATGAGATGGGGATCACTTACTGTGGCCTTTATGGCGTGTTGAGTAAGTAGATCTGTCAGTGACTCGGCCATATTTAGGCTTGTTGAGTCCGACCTTATGCACCCACTTGAGCCTTAGATTTGATGTATGAATGGAAGATGTGTTTCCAACTTGATTTATTATAGTTTGCAGACTTGAAAATTTCTCTTTTTGGTCGGTAAGACTTTGAGACTTATGAACTTTGAATACATAATTTGAATATGTATATGAAGATCTCGGCCTTAGATGTGATGTCAACCCAAATATAATATAAAAGTTCCCTATTTCACAGGGAGAGCTTGATATTTTACTATAAAATTTAAAATGCCCTGTCTAACAAGGGATTTTTGCTTTATTTCAGAGATGTATTCTTGTATTACAAGAGAATTTCCAAGCAAAACTTCCATATATAATGACAGTGAGGAATGATTAGTCTTCTCAACATCAGGACCAATTCTCCTTCTTGAAAAGCTCGATAACGTACTGTATGATCAAATGCTTTGGACATCCTCACTTGGTAGACTCCTAAATTTTATTGAGCTTAGAGCCTAGCTTTTTCAAGCACATCAAGCTCTTCTATCTAAAGACGAACATTCTCATCTTGAGTGAGATTGTATTGAATGGCTACTCGGAGTGAACGTAGTTTAACTTCAAGTGGCAAGACTACTTTAGCTCCAAATACAAGTGCATCAGGAGTGAATTTTATGAGAGTACAGTCCGAATGTCACATCGCTATCCTTCTTTAAGGCAGTTTCACTTTAAGGCTTTAGCCTCCAAATTTGCTTACCTTTTAGTCGGGACCTTTGATGACAGATTCTTGAACTTGTGGTCCAAGTGTCACGCCTCGATGCTCACCATGCGGGACTTGAATTGGTTGACATTTTGGTAGGGTTATAGGAGAAGGTCTCCTTGGAGAAGCAACTCTAGCCTCCTTGATGATAGGACTTTGATATTTTCTTTTCATCAGTCCTTTTCCTTAGTAGCTTTAAGGACCCGATACACTCTTGCATATACAGTTTAGAGTTTCCTCACTGGAGAAGTTGGAACCTGACATTATCGAGTCCAGAAGGACTATTTGATTTGACCAGTAGAGTTATTTCGCTTTACCCATCATAGGCTATCAACTTGTTATGGGTTGGAACACTCACTGGTTCCACAGTTAGTTGTATAATTTTTTATTTTAACAATGGATGTTGAGCACGCAGATCAATATTTCTCTTTTTCTGCTACCTCTGGGTTAGCTTGCTTCCAAATCAGGAAGCTTCTGCGTTGCCACTTCTTCTTGAAGCATCAGCCTCCATATTTATTTATTTATTTTTTACCGGGACCTTTCGGTGGTGGATTCCCGAACATGCGGTTCAGGTGTCACGCCTCGATGTTCACCGTGTAGGACTTCCTCTTGAGGCTTCTCTCTCCAGATTTATTTTTCTTTCTACTGGGATCTTTCGATAGCAAATTCCTGAACACGCTGTCCAAGTGTCATGCTCCGATTCTCGCAGTGCAAAGTTTGTTTAGAATGATCTTGAGTTCTTATTACCACTAGTGTAGTTTCTGTAGTGGAGAATTCTTGACTTCTCTGATAATTTGCCTTTGATATGTCTTCTTCATAAGGCCTTTTTCCTTGACAACCTTTAGGACTCTGTGTACTCGAGCAGATAAAGTTTTAAGTTATTTCTTCTGAAGAGTTGGAGCTGACTGTTGTTGAGCCCAAAAGACTGCTTAACATTGCCATTAGAGCTATTCCTTTTCACCTATTTTAAAATTTAAACTTTTTATGAGTGGGAACACTCGCTTCTAGCATCAAGTCTGATCGTATGACTAGTGATTCAGATAGCAACAGCTGAGCTCACAATTCAGCATTTCTTCTCCTTCTTTGCCTTCCACTTAATTTTTCTCTAGAATAGGAGACTTCAACATTATGCCTTTCTAGTGCGAAAGATTGGAAAAGTAGTCACATTCATAGATATGACTGAAAACTACTTTGTGTGATTCTTTTCATGACCGACGCCTTAAAATAACCCAATCTTTCGAATACAAAGGCTCTCTTTCTAGGAACCTTAGTAGCAGTAGTGGCTATTCCAGTTGTCCTCCTCCTTTGCACAGGTTGATGTGTACAATATGTAGGTGCTTCAAGTAGAGGATTATTTGCAGTAGCAATTACGGGAAAGTCTACACTACCAAATTAAAAAGTAGCTCCAACATCCTCAGTATTGATTACGTTAATCAGACGAATATTGTCTTCGTGACCTAGTTGCATGATGAACAATGTTCTGAAGATCCATCGATATACAGAATAAATAAATTAGTCATAATAATATGATTGATTTAAATTTAATTTTATTCATAATTTATTTTAAAATTTAATTTTTATCATGCTCCACAACTACTATAGCTCAAATTCGACTAGCCAAAAATGGAAAGAGAAGCCTATCCCAGTAGGAATGCGTGGAAAAAAAAATTTCTCGACATGAAGAGAGTATGATTTAAAATGTCAGTGTAATTTTCAGAAGGTAGATGGAATAGTAGATAAGACACAACCCAGAGATTTCTCCCTTATTTTGTGAGGACTTTAGATTTGGTTCCAGGTTTCCTATAGGCGCAAGCACCAATAGTTAATTACCCCTCAGTGCTGAGAGAGAACTTTTGATTAAGGTTAGTCATTAGATCACTGAAGTAGCGTATAGTAGCAACATGTGGAGTTTTAGAATTTAGAATTTATAAAATTCATCATATTTAACTTAAAGTGGATGGTTGGGGGAACGATGGCGATCTAGATCCCATGGTTATCATCCCGTGTCATGTGGTCTCTAGTACTTAGTTGAGGAGGTAGTCGACCCAACTTGACTGAAGGATCCATGTTAGGAACATATGGGTTACGTCGTCCAAGGTGTCCTTTTAGATCTGGGGTGGTGTTTGTCTAAGGAGACAAGTTTAAGTCTACCTTAGTTAATAGAGGGCTTTTTGCCCAATCAAGTATACCCTATGGTTCATAACTCAAAGGATAGAGCTATTGGGGAACATACGGGCTACAGTCATGACTGTAATATAATGGTGTCATTTAGCGACAACCATCCGGTCAGAGGACTCTAGTCGTAACTGCATCATGTGTGGAGCTTACTGGCCAAACCACACAGTCAGAGGACACGGGCCATGTCCTTACTAGCATGAGATTATTTGAGAGTAAACATAGTTGTGTACTTGATTTGACTTTGACTCTTTTGTGAGCTAAGATTTTCTTAATTTGTCACCTCAGACAAATAATTGCAGATGGTGAATTGGATTTTTTAGCTTTAAGTTCTTAAAAATTAAATTTCATTTAAGCATTTATAATTTGGTGATTTATTTGATTTTATATTTGCATTGATACTTAAGTTTGATTAATTTAATTTGAGGTCGGAAGCACATTTTTATGGTAAGTATCCCCTCCGGTTGAAATCTTCATTCAACACAACCATCATCGGGGTGATTTATTGTATCACTATTTCAGATCTTGTCAACTCTATTAATTTAATAATAGAGGATTAGATCTACTATCATATGATAGAATTAGTTTTTCAGATGTTTTGTTAGATTGAAAATATTATAATAACATCATTTTATTATTTAGGTTTTGTGAACCCAGACCCGGTCCTAAGACCCAACCGGGGATCAACCCGTGCAACATACTCAGACACTAAATTTAAGTATTCAGCATAGTGTCGGGGCCCATGCGGGTGTTTACATCATTTAATTTATTATTTCAGATCTTGCCAATTCTATTAATTTAATAATAGAGGATCAGACCTAGATTTATATTTTGAGGATTTTGAATTTGAGAATATTGAATATAATATCATAAATATTTTGATAATAGTTACCCCTCTAGTTGATATCTTCAATCAACTCTATCATTGGGAGTTAGGAGATAGCCTATTTGTCAAATGATAAATTAGCTTCTTAGAGATTTTCTTAAAGGAGAAAGCTATAACAACATATTAGGTTTTGTTAACCCGACCTAATCCGTAGAATTAATGAATCAACCCGAGATCCTTAGACACTAAGTTTAAGCATTCAGTATAGTGTTAGGGCCCATGCGGATGTATAGTAATTCTAGGTAGTTTTATGTTTGAATTATGAGATTGATTTTGTATTTTTATTTTTTATTCCAATTTAACCTACGCAGCCCTTTTAGACATTAAAATTTGCACTTGAAATATCTGTGTTCGAGCACATGCAGGTATTTATAGCTTAGCTAATTTCATCTAATTAATGAAATCATTGATTTTGAAAATCATAATTAGGATGAAATTCTTTGATTTTTGGTTGAAGGAAGCCCTATGATTTTTATAGATTTTGATTTAGTATCGCCTTATGTATGCTTGCGCAAAGTGTTGCAGATCTGGTGGTGAAGAAGTCATTATATATTGATCTAATATATTATTAAATTTTTTAGATTAATATTTAATATATTCCAATTTAGCCCGTGCAGCCTTTTTAGACATTAAAATTTTTACATGAAATCTCTATGTTTAAGCACATGCAGGTGTATCTAAGAATGTCTTTATTAATGCCTTCTCTTGTATGATGTGTTGTGAATCCGGTGGCATAGAAGATGTTATAGATTGATCTAATATCTTATTAGATTTTTCAGATTAATATTTAATTGACTCCAATTTAGCCTGCATAGCCTTTTCAGATATTAAAATTTGCACTCTAAATCTTTATGTCTGAGCATATGCAGGTGTATCTAAGAATGCCTTAATTAATGCCTTCTATTCGCTTGTATGATATGTTGCAAATCCGGTGGCATAGAAGATGTTATAGATTGATCTAATATCTTATTAGATTTTTCAGATTAATATTTAATTGATTTCAATTTATCCTGCACACCCTTTTCAGACATTAAAATTTGCACTTTAAATCTCTATGTCAGCACATTGAGTATCTATTAAACGCTCTTTGCTTTTGATGATATGTTGCGAATCCGTTGGCATAGAGGATGTTATAGATTGAACTAATATCTTATTAGATTTTTAGATTAATATTTAATTGATTTCAATTTAGCCTGCGCAGCCTTTTCAGACATTAAAATTTGCACTTTAAATCTTTATGTTCGAGCACATGCATGTGTATCTAAGATTGCCTTAATTAACTTCGACATCATGTTTAATCGGTGGCAAGAATTTTTTTTAAATCTTATTCAATTATTTATATTAGCATTCATTTCTTTGCATTTAGTTTATAGCTTATTGAGCTCTTTGGGTTTTAATGGAGCTTAGCTCGTGCTCCCTGAGAAGCTTGTAGGCAACTATCAAGATCATTGGAGGCTTTACTTGAATTTTGTTCTTGTTAAGAGATAAACCCTCAAGTTCATTAAAAGTCTTATTTATGATCGTCAACAAGTCATCGAGTCCCCTCTAAGATCATTCTTATTTAAAGACTTTTAGAATTTTTTATGTAGGTTTATTTTTTTAATTTATCATTTTCAAATAAGTTCAATTTAAGCTTGTCAACACTTTTATTTGTTCTAGCTTAGGTCTCCTGTAAGTCCAAAATTGACGACCTCGGCTGTCCCCACAGGGCATTAGCTATTCGACCTTCCCTAGCTCTGAGCATAACTGTCTTTCTACTACGTGATCTTCTCACGCTCTAATGAGCATAATGGAGTCTTCAAACACCTGCATAAAAAGAGCATATATGTAGGTCTATTTTTTAAATTTATCATTTTCAAATAAGTTTAATTTAAGCTATTAACACTTTAATTTTTCTAGTTTAAGTCTCCCATCGGTCAAAATTGGTCTCCTCATCCCGCATAGGGGGGCTACAGGCTATTACCTTCGTCTCTGACGCCGCGTTGTCTTACCTCTATTATCTAACACCAATCTTGAGCATAGTTCTTCAAACACCACAATATAAGTTTGTATATATATATATATATATATATATATATATATATTTTTGACTTATTTCAAGTATATATATATATTTTGACTTATTCCTTTTGAAGAGGGGCAAAGAGTTGGTATCTAGTCCACCAATACACATTTTTGTGACATTTCAAATAAATTTAGCATTTTTTTCAAATTTGAAAACTTCTTCAAGCTTTTTCATGCCCTCAGTTAATATTTTTTCTAGCTTCATGCTTAGATAAGGACTTGGCACAAAGGGATGAATGCTCCTTTCCAACGGACAAGAGCTTCTTTCGGAGATCATCAACCCTTTTCAATACCTCCTCATAACTGCCATCTCCAAAGTTAACTGAATAAGTGACCTCTCATATGGATGCAAGATCTGCTTTTTAGGAAACCTCTCAATGTACATTCTAAGAGGAACAACTAATTCTTTTATTAATGCGACAAGTAGTTTTGCCCCTTTATTTCTGTCCCACTTGGCAATATTTACAATACCCTTTATAGCAGTGACATTCTTTGTCTTTCTAAGTGCTGAAGAAAGTATATCTGCTGAAGGCATCACCATAGAAAGCTTTTGAATTGCACCTACTGTCTCTAGTGTTCCCAAAGGTTTCTCCTTCAAGCCTATATGATGCACCAAAGTAGAGCCACTATCAACAACTTCCTCAGTAGAGAAAGTGGTGTTGTTACACGCTCGGCCGTGCCTACTCCCGTTCAACTACTCTCCAGCAATGGTAATAATAAAGGGACTAAAATGTAAGCAATACATTCATGGAAGGAGGGAACAACTCTTCTTCTTCTCAACCTCTCCCGACCCCTCTAAAAGGCAACAAAAAAAAGGGTAAAAAACCCTATAATCAAATTTCTATTGGTAGTTGGAATGTTAGGGGTTTATCTGCAGTTGGAAGACTTTCTGATTGTCGAAAGCTTATTAAAGACTCTCATCTAGATCTTCTTTGTCTTCTTGAGACTAAAGTTCATCTAAATCCTATGCATATCAATCGTTTCTTCTAATTATATTTAATAGAATCCTGTAAATAATTTTGATTGTTCTAGCGGTGGTCGTATATGGATTAAATGGCAAGCTGATAGGCTGAATTGTGAGTTATTATGCAAGTCCAAGCAATTCATCCATGGCCGAGTTTCAGCTCCTGGGGTTAATAGCTTTCTCTTAACAAGTATCTATGAAAATGATTCTCTTGATCCTCCTTGTGGTCCTCCCTAAAGGAATTGCCTGATGTTAATGCTCTTCCTTAGATTATTTTAGGTGATTTTAATTGTCCTTTAAGTGCTAAGGATAAACAAGGGGGAAATCTGGTTTCTTTCAACTCTTCTTTGGAATTTAAAGATTGTGTTAACGATTGTGGTTGGATGGAGCTCCCTAGCACTGGTTTACATTTTACCTGGTTTAATCAGCAGTTGGAACATCCCATATACTCTAAAATTGACCGTGTCTTTTGTAACTCCAACTGGATTGAGACGTTTCCTTCTTCCTTTTACAAAGTTCTCCCTCCAAGATCATCGGATCACTCACCATTGGTAACTCTTCTTCAATCTCCTTCTTTGGCATCTCATCGTTTCCTTTTCAGGAATTATTGGACCTTAAAGCCAGGGTTTAAAGATGATATTATGGAGGTCTGGAACAACTTCATTCAAGGAGATCCTTTTTATGTGCTTTCTAATAAGCTAAAACTTGTTAGAAACATGATGAAAGGTAGATATAGGATATTACCCTTACGAAATTATTGTTAAAGCTAAACAAAGTGTGGTTCTTAGGAATCTGGAGAAGGACCCTTATAACATTAATTTGATTCATGATGCTAAGGAGATCAAAAATAGATATTCTGAGCTACTTATAAAAGAAATGCTATGGATCAAACAGAGAGCTAAGGCACACTGGCTTATTCATTTAGATGATGATTTAAAATTCCTCTACCTTTCAATCAAAGAACGGAAAAGCTCCAATTTGATTAGAGAAGTGCAAACTGATTTGGGTGTCTTCTCTGATCCAAAGAAAATTATTGATATTTTTTGTAGGTACTATGAGGATCTTTTCAATTGTGATGACTCTTTAGTTATAGTGCAATTTTCTGCAGGATTTGTCTATCATTAAATCATGCTGTTGATCTTGAAGTTGAGATTACTGAACTGGAAATTATTGCTACCTTGCATAGTATCAGTGAAAACAAATCTCCTGGTCCTGATGGTTTTAATTCCAAGTTCTACATTGATTCATGGAATATTACCGCAAATCTTTTTTAATGCGTTCTTTTCTTTTTTGAATTCTAGATTGCCCAACTGTTTCAAGCATACTCTTTTAACATTCATACCAAAGATGAAACACTCTAATAGAATTGAAGACTATCGTCCTATCTCTTTATGCAATACATTCTATAAAGTGGTGGCTAAAATCCTTGCAAATTGAATGAAGAGATTCCTCCCCTCTATTATTAACAATTCTCAATCAGCCTTTGTTAAAGGTGGAGATATCTCTGATAATCTGGCAATGGCCTTTGAGATCTGTAATGAGTTCTCCACCTCCAAGTGCTGCTGCTTTTTAGCTAAAATTGACTTGAAAAAAGCTTTTGATAAAATCAATAGAAAAGCCTTGATCCATAGACTTCTGGATAAAGGTTTTCCTATGAGATTTACTACTTGGGTAGAAGCTTGCATTTCTAATGTGCCTTTCTCTATAGTGTTAAATGGGAATATTTCGGGTTATTTCTCTTCCTCAAATGGCCTTAGACAGGGTTGCCCATTGTCTCCATTTCTCTTTACTGTTGCCATGGATACATTCTCCTGCATGTTAGAAAATGAAATTAATAAAGGATTATATAATCCTATTACTTTAGCTGGACAATTCTCTTCTCATCTCTTATATGCTGATGATCTTCTAGTGATGGGTAATGCTGACCTCCCTACATTTACATCCCTCAAGTCCATTCTTCAATCTCTTAAGTATTATTTGGGACTTGAAGTGAACTATTCTAAATCATCCCTGTGCCTCTCTACAAGGAAAATTGACAAGACATACAGTTTGGGCATTCAATTGGCTCTTTCCCCTTCAAATATTTGGGTCTTCCTCTTATTAAAGGTGCACTTAAGATGGCTCATTTCACTCCTCTCTTTGATAGACTTCATGCATGGATGGGCGGAAAAGTAAATTCCTCTCATTGGGGAAGGTTACTTATCGATCTTCTATAAATAGCTTTTATCATGGTTTCATTATGGCTATTCCGGATATTATTATTAAAAAATCACTTCTTTTAAATTTTTTTTCTATCATTCGGGGAGGCTGTTGCATACTATTTCTTGGGAACGTACTACTTTACCCAAAGAAAAAGTTGAGTTACTTTTACTTCTTCTTAATCATCAAATTGAAATTAATGTGGAAAATTTGTAAGAGAGATACTTCTTTCGCTAAGTGGTGTTTAGCCAAATATACTTCACTATGGAATCCAAGCATTTTTAGAGTTTCTCCACTTTGGAAATCGATTGTGAAAGTTGCTGAAAAATTTAGGAACAAACTGAATTTCCAAGTTGGGGAAGGTAATGTTTTTTCGTTATATTATGATCCTTGGTGTAATGGGCACTCTCTTTGCAATTGGTTGGGAGTAAATGGGCTGAAACATTTGAACCTCTCTGATGATCTAAGGGTTCATACTTTTATACAAAATGGGCATTGGAACCTTCCTACTTTACTTGAGACTTCTCATCCATGGTTGTCCAACAAGATTTTGGAAACCACATTAAAAGAAGGTGATGATTCGGTAAGTTGGCTCAACTCTAATTCTCCTTCTTCCAAGGATTTCAGAGAAGCTATCTTTGAATCTCACCCCTCTTTAGATTGGACCAAGGGAATATGGTTTAAAGGCTATTCTATGCTGCTCTATTGTTGGATGGCATTTATCTGGTCTCAAATTATCTGATAAGTTAGCAAACAAAGGAATTGGAACTCAACTCCCTTGTTGTTTTTGTCATTCTGTTTTTGAATCTCATAATCATATATTTTTTGAATGTCCTTTGGCTATGAAATTGGTGAGAGTTCTTATCCCAAACGGTAGGTTCCCTATTCTGGTCTACTCTTCCGGTTCAAATTTATCATGAAGGAGCATAAAATGTTATATAGATTACACTATTTGATTATTCTGTTCTTGTTTATACCTGAGGAGAAAGGAACAATTGTCTCTTTTCATCTACCTCTCTCCCATATCGCTTTAAGTTAAAGAAAGGGTTTGCCAAAATGCAAAGTTGGAAATTGAAGGTTGGCCCAAGACGTGAATTAATTCGCAATTGGAGGAACTATCATCCTCCTTAACTCTTCATTAATTACTAGTGGCTGCTTCTTTGTTTTCTGGATGTTTTCAGCTATTTTCTGTGCCTCTTTCTCTGATGTGCTGTTTCTGGCGATGTGGGCTTTCTGGACGTTCTCCTGTTTTCTTCTCTCTGTCTCTTCTGGAACTTCTCGGGTGGCTGTGGGTTTTGTGGCTCTTTTCTGTAGCTTTTTTCCATGGACGATGAGGAGGTTTTTGCTGTTCTTTCTATTTTATTCCCTTACTGTGTTGGCATAACTAGAGGTGTTGGAATTCTGGATGATATATTTCGATCTTTCCCTGTTGCTTTCTGGAACTCTATGTTGGCTGTGGGTTTTGGTGGTGATATCGGTTGCTTTTTGGTATGGACGATGATGAGGTTTCCTTGCACAACTTTAGACTTCTCAAACTCCTCCTCATTGGATGGTCATTCCGATCCCTCTTTTGATTGTGACGATTCTCTTGTTGGGATACCGGGATCGTTGGGCGGCTTGATAACCGTGAGGGGACTTTCCTGTCCCGTTGGCCTGCATGATTGTAATGCTGTTGTGCTTGTTTTTTGGGCATCTCTGATGTATTTTGTATCTCTGAGTCCATCTGTGTTATCGTACCTCCTCTTTTCTGCAGGTTTCTCCTTTTTCTGCTAGTGCTATGACCATGTTTCTAGAATTGCTTTTCTAGTCTAGTGTTTTTCTTTTTGTTTCAGTCCTGTAAGGGATTAGTTTCTTTTGTAACCTCATTTTGGAATACAATTGGGCTTCAGCCCTTAAAATTTTTCCAAAAAAAAAACAACTTCCTCAGTAGTTGAATGTAAGTTTCGCTAAAAACACTGGAAAGATCCACCCTGCACGTGCAATTTAGGTACAACAACTCTTGATAGCTAATATATATATATATATATATATATATATATAAGCGAAGCAGTTTTGATGATGGAATCCACCATGGATGAGGTATGCATTTCTGCCATATATCATATCCTGCAAACATGAATTCTAGCCTCAACAGGCGACCAAAGACTAATGCTCAATGAGAGGAGGAGCGGTGTGAAAGATGAGAGAGAGAGGAGGCGGACCTACTATGTTGAGTTTTGGAGATGGTGGGAGGAAAGCAGACTCTTACTCAACCTGAGACTTCCAGTCGGGTGACTTGAAAGCGATTCCATGACATGACATTGGGATCAACGTTCTCCTGAACCTAGGCGCTCGAGAGGATGGGGTTAGGGATTCGGATGGTGGAATGCTTCCGATCCTCATAGGGAAGAGAGGCTTCATCAGAGATGATTTCCATGGTGAAGAGAGAGAGAGCGAGAGAGAGAGAGAGAGAGAGAGAGAGAGAGAGAGAGTCTTTCCTCTTGAAGAGCAGCCCGCGTGAAAGGATATCGACCCTCCCCTTTCTTGTTTTTCATTTTTGCCGGCCGCAGGGATAAGATTTAATTAAATGAGGTGATATGGAGAAGACACGTGATAGTATATTAGTGGTCAAATGAGAGGTGGAGCATGGGAATGGCTGCCATTTCCGAGGCATTGACCGGGTATAATTAGATGGATTTATCTCAAAATACGTGCTAATTTTGATGAAATTTTAAGCACGATAATCTTAGTCAAATTGGATGTCTATTTTATATAATTTTGACATTCCGGACGCAATGGCGCAGTCCGTTTCATGAATGGAGGTCATTGAGTGACTTTAGCGTCGAATTGGGTCACTTTCAGTTCAAAAATGCGCATTATTACTTTCGACTGATTGACGTTCACACAGACTTGTCTGAATTGAGCACAGACAGTCTCATTTGATAGTTTTTGATGTTTCAAAGCTAATCGCAAGATCAGTTTCATGAACGGAGGTCATTCGAACATCGTCATAGTTTTTTGACTCTGATATGCGAGTCGATATATTGATAGCTCGAGCACTTAATCGGTTGCTCATTAGATTTTTCAATATTTATATTTTGACCAATTTCGATGTTCTGAACGCGGTGAAGTCTGTTCATTGATTGGAGGTTGTTTCGACCATTTTTGGTGACTTTCAGCCCCGATTTGTGCATTATCACTTCCGAAGTCCGTCGAATTCGACTTGTGAGCTTGACTCAACTTATGACATAATATATGGAGGTCAACACTCTCATGAGGGTACAACCCCTTTTTTTTCAAAAATTTCAACTGTGGGGCTTGTCATATATTTAGTTGTGGGCTCCAAAAATTCTCCACCGACCTCTCGACAATATTGAATTGAAGAGAGAGATGATTGAAAGTGTCGGTGTAATTTTCAGAAGGCGGATGAAATAATAGATAAGACACTATCCAGAGATTTCATCCTCATTTTGTGAGGACTTTAGATCTTGTTCCAGGTTTTCTATAGGCGCAAGCCCTTATAGGTAATTACCCCTCTCAATAAGTGAGAGAGAACTTTCGATTAATGGTAATCGTTAGATTGCTTAATGCATAGATGGAGTTTTAGAATTAAAAATTTATGAAATTCATCATTTCAGCTTAAACCGAATGGTTGGGGGAATGATGACGTACCCGATCTAGATCCCATGGTTTCATCATCCCGGGCTGTCATTGTCCCTAGTCTACGTAGTCAGAGGAGGTAGTCGACCCAACTTGACCAAAAGATCCTTATCAATAATACATGGGTTACGTCGTCCAAGAAATCCTTGTAGACTTGGGGTGGTGTTTATCTAAGGAGATAGACTTAAGTCTATCTTAGCTGACAAATGATTGTTTGCCCTATTAAGTATACCCTATGATTCACAACTGAAAGGGCAGAGCCATTGAGGAGCATACGAGATAACGGTCATGATCGTAATATAATGGAGCTTGACTGGCCAAACCGCTCGATCAGAGGACTCTTGTCGTAACTGCTCTATCTGTGGAGCCTACTAGCCAAGCCACACAATTAGAGGACACGGGCCATGTCTTTACTAGCATGAGATTGATTGAGAGTGAACATAGCAGAACACTTGATTTGACATTGACTCATTTATGAGCTAGAGTTTTCTTAATTTGTCACCCTTGATAAACAGTTGCAGAAGGTGGATAGATTGTGTTTGATTTAAGTTTTTAATGATAGAGTTTCATTTAAGCAATTTTAGATTGCTACTTAATTTGATTTGAAAAATTGATTAATTTGAATATGTTTAAGAGCTTTAGATTCTGTCAACTCTGTTCAGCTGGTAATAGAGGATTAGATCTACTGTCACATGACAGAATCAATTTCTTAGATATTTCACTAATTTGAAACTCTTATTATAGGTTTTATTAGGGAAGCAACCCGCGCAACATCCTTAGACACTTGAATTTAAGCACTCAGCATAGTGTCGGGGCCCATGCGGGTGTATCTAAGAATGTCTTAATTAACACCTTCTATTCGCTTGTACGATGTGTTGCAAATCGGTGGCAAAGAAGGCATTTTGATTTAGATTATAGTTTAAAATATTACTTGCACGTAGTTTACTTGCTAATTTTTTTTATTCTCCTAGCTTGATTATGTTCAATTTAAATCATTTTTAATAAGTTATACTAATTTCAGTGTTTATTTCTTTAGCCTTACTCATGCTTATTCACTAGCATTATAATCATCTCTATATTGATATAAGAGTTATTAAACCAAATTTAGATTCCTCCTTAACTCCACATCAAATTACATATTTATTTGAAAACTAGATTTCACATTTATTGCAATTCTCTTATGAGTTTGGCATTTGTCTCCGCAAGTTTCAATTAAGGTTTATTTAATTTTGAGAAATTTGAATAAAAGAGAACTTACTTTACCGCTTTAATTTAAGCCAAAGAGAATTTTAATTAGAGTTTGTGAGTTTAATATTAGCATCTCTAAATTTTACTTGCATTTTAAATGAGTGTTCTATTCTTTCCAAAATTTTCTTTAACTGCTCTTCCCTTATTTCTCTTTGATTTAACATTTATTTTCATATTTATCATATATCCTTTTGTTTGACTTAAGTTTAGGTAATTTTCATTTAGTTTTGTTCAAGTCTTGAATTTTAGTCTAAATTTCGGCAGCCTCCTCGCGTCATCCCCGTGTAAGGGGCTGCATCGGGAGTGTTTTGGTTTTCTCGGTACTCCCTCATGAGCGTAGCGAGTGGTGTCTTGCGACACCACAGCCAATTTTTCATCTCGTCATGCCCTCATGAGCACGACAAAGCCTTCAAACCTGCAAGAAGACATACAATGCAATATATATTCATTCCCCCTTTTTTTTTTCTAAGTTTAAGAATTAGACAAAATTTTGGCAACATTTGTCTAGGGGAGCGACATTTAACGGATATTGGCTTACTCGGTACGCCCTCATGAGCGTAACTAGCAGTGTCTTGCGACACCACAACCAGTTTTTCATCTTGTTGCACCCTCATGAGCACGACGAGGCCTTCAAACCTACAAAGAAACACAAGCATGTATATATCCACATTCACACATTCCATATGTTCTGACTCATTTTTTTTCTGTGCATTGCAATGATTGACAAGGGAACGGGGTAAGGCATGCCGAAAATAAAGAGAAGAACCCAAGAAGGGAATTTGAAGAAACTACCTCTTCAGAAGAATCTGAGCAAGACAAGATTATTCAAGTTCAGTTGAGAAATGGTAAGTCTTACCACCTTCATCAAAGAAGGAAAATATAAATAAAGATAAAGGCAAACAAATTGAAGTCAATGAAGATATCATTCCCATAAATCCTAGAATAAAACCTAAATTGAGTGAGAAGATAGATTATAATATTCTATCACATCTGAGAAAGATCCCTGCACAATTAAGTGTGTACGAGGCTCTCTTGATGTCAAAAGATCTCCGAGAAACTTTGATATATGCTCTCAAAGATCCAGAGAGTTATGAAGCTTACTTTGCTAAAAAATGCATGACTAAAGCATTGCAAACTCAAAATCTCCCAGTAATCACATTTTTTGAAGAAGAACTTATGTTGAGAATGACAGATCATAACTATCCTCTATATGTTACTGTAGAGAGTGATTGCATCTCGATCAGCTAAATATTGATTGATCCAGGTTCTTCTATCAATCTTATGAGTCTAAAGGTATTAAGAGGATTATCACTTGATATTCAACATCTTGGGAGAGATAAGTTGATGGTTCATAGTTTCAATAAAAAAGGGCAAAAAATTCTGGGTTCTTTTATTCTCCCACTCAAGTTTAGGGATTTATATATAGAAGCCAAGTTTCATGTAATCGATGCCGATACATCATTTAGAGCTCTCTTGGGCTGGTCGTGGCTGCATGAGTATGACATGGTCCCATCAACTATGCATCAATGTATGAAGTATATGAAAAATGAAGAAGAATTCAGAATTCTTGGTAACCTACAATCATTCTACGTCAATGAAACAAAGATTTATAAAAATACAAAATAATTCATCCCTAAAGAGCCTAAGCCAACAGAGCCTCTTAAAGCGGTAGCATCCACTTCATGAACTAAAAAGCAATTTTATAAATTGAAAGAGTAGAAGCAAAGAGGAAGAAAGAAGGCAATGCTGAATCTCCCTAAAGCACTTGATTCTGCACTTAAATCAAGAAAATCCATTCCTCATTTGGGAAGTGACACAGAAGAAGGAGAAGATATTCCTGTCAAACTTAAAGGAACGTATAAACTTTCAAGAAAGGCAGAGTATGAAATAAGTGATTTAGATTCAGACTATGACTTTGAATCTACTTATGGAAATAGATTTTAGATGACCGTGTTAAGAAGGATAGCTCACTTGGCAGAGTCAGATGACTCACTCAAAATTATACCCATCCCTCAGCAGTACTTCAAAGAAATCAGTCCACTAGAGGTTCATAATATTAAAGAATTGATGACATTCTATGTGCCGCCATTGAGTGAGAGTGGCGGAACATGAACTCTATTTTATAAATCTGAGGAGCTTCAATCTCACAACTTTGATCAGCCTACTCAATATAAAAATAATGATGAGATAGTGCCAATAAGATTACTAATATACTAACCACAAAAATTATAAAGGATGATGCATAACCTTGGAATTCATATTAGGACTATTAAATATAGAACTCAAATCTTTAACAAGATGTGGAGCCAAAGAAGTCCTCAGACATCACGAAAAAGTGATAAGTTTATCACTAAAGGTCTTGGGTTCATCCGTAAATCTCTTCAAAATAGAGCATTTTATAATATAATTGAAGCTGAGATCGAGGCTAATAACAATGAAGAAGATGATTCCCATTAAATTCTTCTTAAAAATGATGAAGAAGTAGAAGTCAAGCCTGCACCTAAAGAACTCAAAGATGGTGGAAAAATAACTACTAAAGAAATCAACCTAGGAGCTGAAGGAGATCCCTGTCTAACTTTCGCCAGTGCCCTTCTACTTGATGAGAAAGTTGAAGAGCTAAAAAAACTCCTTTGTGATTCAAGGATTGCTTTGCGACATATCTCTGAGCTTATCCTTGCTGCAATTAGCTCCTAGCGATTGAGATTGCAGGTAAGCAACTCAGCCGAGGAGAGGAAGCCGTGGTGCTGTAACTTGCATTGACTTCATAAGGCATGCCCAAAAGATGACTTTTCACTTCAATATCGAATACTACAACACTTTGGACATATTCTCATTCATGAACGGATCATCGGGATATAATCAAATCAAAATGGCAAGTGAAGATGAAAAACATACATCATTTAGAACTCCTATTGGCATATATTGCTACATAATCATGCCCTTTGGCTTGAAAATCATACCAAAGAGCCACATGATGATGAGTTGATCCACCAAAAAGTGGAATGTTATGTCAATTTGGTGAGAAAATCGAAAATCACTTTGAAGATTTGAGAATTGTACTGGAGAGAATAATAAAATATGATCTCATGATGAATCCTCTAAAATGTGCATTCGAGGTATCCTCCAAAAAATTTCTTGGGTACATTGTACGTCACAGAGGTATTGAAATTGATCCTGCAAAAATCAAGGCAATCATGGAGATGCTTCCACCGAAGAGTTTGCGTCAGCTCCATTCTTTACAAGGACAGCTTGCATTCATCTATCGATTTATATCAAACTTATTAGGATGCTATCAACCATTTGCAAGATTGATGAAGAAGGATGCTCCATTCAAATGGGACAATGAGTGTCAGGATGCCTTCAATAGCATTAAAAGCTACTTGTTAAATCCACCAATCCTTGCAGCACCTACTCCTAAGAAGCCCCTCATTCTATACACAGCTATATTAGAAGAGTCTCTCAGAGCATTATTGAAACAACATAATGAAGAAAGTAAAGAGAATGCTCTTTATTATATCAGTCAAAGATTAATGGCAATAAAAATGAGATACTCTCAATAGAAGCAGTTTAGCGATCTTTGCGTCAAAAGCTCACTATATGTTATCTCACAAGATTACCCTCATCTCAAGGATCAATCCATTGAAGTATTTGATGTCAAGACCAACATTGATAGGTCGCTTGGCAACATGGGTAGTATTGCTTTTATAATTCGATATCACATATGTTCTGAAGGGACAAGTCTTAGCAGATTTTTTAGCTGCACATCCTATCCCTGTGGACTCTTCTCTTAATGACGATTTGCCCGATGAGCAAATTATGCTCATTCATGAAAGAGAAAAATCACAAATTTGAGAAATGTACTTTGATGGAGCCTCATCGATCAAACAAGTCCAATATCTAAATTTCTTGAGAGCAAGAGCAGGAATCGACATCGTCTTTATAACACCAGAAGGAGGGATAATAAGACAATCATATAGATTGACCGAGTCAAGAACTAATAATGAAGCTGAATATGAAACATTAGTGACAGGTCTTGAAGAAGCTATTTTCATAGGCATTCAAAACTTGCATATTTTTTGGCAATTCTCAGATTATTATAAATCAAGTACTTGACATCTATAGAATCAACAAGCTTGAGTTAGCTTTCTATCACAAGCGAGTTCTCAAGCTAATGAAGCAAATACCAAATATCACACTAACTTGAGTCTCTTGATCAGAGAATGGTAAAATCGATTGCTTGGCAAAATTAGCTAAGGAAATGACAAGTATGAATGGTGATTATGTTATGATCATCATATTTGCTCGATGAGTCCTAAAGCCAGTAGAGTATCAATCCCCGCAAGTAGGAGGTTACCAAATTTGACACTAGGATGTGACTCAGGTTGCTCCTCATACTCCCCAAAATTAACAAGAAGTTATCCCAAGAAGAGCTAAGAATGACATTGCTTCAAAAAAATGTGAAGCCTTTACGGTGGAAGAGTCACGTGATTGAAGGCAACCCTTCATCGAATACTTTAAAGAAGGTAAATTACCAAACAATAAATCACTAACAGCTCAAATCGAGAAGAGAATGCTATGTGATGCTTTCATTAACAACACTCTATACTGTAGATCCTTTAAACAAATATGGTTATGATGCCTAAATACAGATGAAAGCACCAATGTGATGGTCAAAGTTCATGAAGGACTTTGTGGTGCGCATCAGTCAGGTCCCAAGATGTCAGTAAAGATTAAAAGGATGGGCTATTATTAGCCATCTTTGGTGAGAGACTGTACACATCATGCTAAGAGATGTCATGAATGTCAAGTACTGAGAATATAATCCATCAATCTCCAAATCCATTACAACCAACAATAGCATCTTGGCCATTCAAATGCTGGGGCACAGATGTAATTGGACCAATCGATCCATCATTGTCAGCTGGACATCGCTTCATTCTAGCAGTGACTGACTATTTCTCTAAGTGGGCTGAAGCTACTCCATTTAAAGAAGTTACTATTGATCGAGTGATCGGCTTCTTCATGAATAATGTGGTCTATTGATTTGGAGTGCCACGCCAAATAATTTCGATAACGACATAGCTTTCAAAAATATAAAGATTTATAGATTCGTCAATTGACACAAAATTGATTGGCGATACTTTTCAATATATAATCCAATAGCAAATGGTTTGGCAGAGGCTTTCTATAAGACATTGTTCAAACTGCTCAAGAAGATTTTTATCAAAAATAAAAGAGAATGGCATACCAAACTAATAGAGGCATTATGGGCATATCAAACCACCTTAAGACACTGACTAAAATCACTCCCAATTCATTGGTATTTGGACTGAAGCAATTTTTTACTCGAAGTTGAGTTGCCTTCCCTTCGAGTAGCCATCAAATGTAATCTAACTGAAGATCAAAATGCTCATTTGAGAATGGAGGAACTCGATGCACTTGATGAAGTTAGACTGCAAGCTCATCAAAATCTGGAAGTCTATCGAGCAAAGATGCCCATGGCTTTTGACCATACGGTGTAGCCTCGAACATTCCAAAAAGGAGAATTGATCCTGGTGTTGAGAAGACCAATTATTCCTAATAAAAAATTTGGTGGCAAATTTGATCCTAATTGGGAAGGCTATTTTGTCATTGAAAAAGTTATCAAGGTGGGGCATACCAACTCATTGACCTAAAGGGTGAAAGACCAATGCTGTCAATTAATGGTCGATACTTAAACAAGTACTATACTTGACGAACACATTCTCGAGATATAATAAAAATCCCATACAAGACAGGGGATATTTTTTTAGTATATCTATTTAGGTCGACATCGCAATTCATGCCGAGAACCCTGAATAAATATACTTACCAAAGATGAAAGAACTTTTTTGTGAAAATTCCCTTGTTACATAGGGGCATTTTTAGATTTATATATATATATATAAAATCAATGTTGTATGTTAAAACCCTCTTAAGAGCATATCAATTCAAATATTGATGTATTTATGTTTTTCATCTTGAAAGTTCTTCTAAATGTGCTTTTGAATTCCCCCTACAAGATAGCAGCATTTTTAGTTTATTTGAGTTGACATCGTGCTATAAGACGAGATCCTCAAATATATGCTAATTCAGGTTGAGATCAAGCATCATGCCAAAATACCTGAATATATCTATAATTATCATTGTTAAGTTGCAGGTTCTTATAGGAACAAAAAGAATCTATTTCTATGCATGAAAAGACAACCCTAACTGTCAAGAAATTTATCTCCCAGATTTACCAAATTTTGGAGATCAAGTCAAAAGAACTATTAATTTCGGAAGCTTCAATTAATTAAGTTGGAGAAACATCAACCTACATCTTGAAGTCTAGGACACAGATGGGTTCTAAAGGTTGGACTCAACAAGCCCAAATGGCCGAGTTACTGACGCTCTCCTTACTCAACAAGCTGTAAGAAAAGGCCACAATGAAAGAGCCCCGTTCATCAGTCTGATGACAAAACCACTAACCCACTACAACTTAAGTCGAAGACTTGAGTAGGTTCTAAAGGTCAAACTCAACAAGCCCAAATGTGGCTGAGTTGCTGACGCTCTCCTCACTCAACAAGTAGTAAGAAAAAGCCAGTAGTGAAAGAGCCCTGACTTGTCAGTCCAATGATGATAGTTGTTCAATCTCAAACCAGATTCAGCTTAGTGATTACAAGTAACCAAGATCCAAGAGATCTTTTTACTTGATTGACAGATCAAGGCAATATGAGGAAACGCTAAATTCAGGGCTATCTCAAATCAATCTATATATTACCCGTAGAGTGATATCTCAATTTATTCTTAAATGATCTGATCAAGCTCAAAGCATAGATTAAAGCCAATCTCTTCATCAATTCCATCAAAGTAGAAAGCACAAGACCGAGGAAGCAATTTCATAGTTCAAACAAAGTTGATGGTTGAACTAAAGGAATTTTGTGGTTATTCAATCTGTTAAAGCACATGTTACTAGACTAATAACTCAATATTGACCTTATATAAGCTGGGAGGCTAGGTCATCTGTACGTACCCTTCAATGAATCCATCAAAGTAGCAATCACAGGATTCATGGTGTACATACACTTCCTAACAAGTCAATATGGACAAATCAGGTCATTCCTTCATCAAGTTCATCAAGCTTAAAGCTAGGACAGAAAGAATTTCAAATCCAACCAAGCATGGATAAATCGATTCCCTAGCAGAGTCCTTCATCAAAATAAGTGACCAATTCCTCCATCAAACCCAACCAAGCACAAAGCTAGGGTTGGAGGAAACTAAAATCTATAATGACATAAAAGAAAAATATCTTCAGCAAAGTCATTGAAGTAGAAAGTAGATGGTGTAAGAACTCTTAATTATCTGACAAGTCAATTCTGGAAAATCGGTCAATCCTATCATTTAGCATGTCCTAAATAAGGCAGCATACTAATGATAAATCCTATCAAAGCTCTGTAAGCTACTACAATTGAAGCTGAAATGAGACAAGTTCTGTGGCCAGCCCAAAGGATCAACCAGTTTTAAACAAACGTGACTCGCTTTATGCCCGAATCACATTTATTGGAGGGCATTTTTTGACCTCCACATATGTGTCATAAGTCAAGTCATGCCCACAAGTCGAATCCGACAGACTTCGGAAGTGACTGTGCACAAATTGGAGCTCAAAATGCATTGGACATCAGTGAAAATGATCAAAATGACCTTTGATTGATGAATGGACTGTCATGTCCAGAACATCAAAATTGATCAGAATATAAATATTGCATAATCCAAAGAGCGACGATTGAGCGATCAAGCTATTAATGTGTTAACACACATATCAGAGTTAGGAAGATGCAATAATGTCGCGACCTCTGTTTTATTTGTCATGCTTTGTAATTAATGAAATATCAATGCGTTATGTCATGATTAAAACATTGAAATGCTGATCATAAATATTGCTCGTTGTGTTTGGAAAACGAATAATCTTAAATTGATAAATATATTGACATGTGTGATTTTTGGGCATCATTCACATTAAATCATTTAATATTTAAAAATATTTAACCTAAATCCTCTCTGAAATGGTCAGCTTTTGACAAATAAGCCTCTCCCAGTATTTTTTCTTTAAACCAAGAAAAAGACAAAGGACCAATGGCTTCTTCACATTAAATCATTTAATTGTAAATAACCTAATCCTCTTTTCTATTCAAATTCTCACCTCCTCTTAAACCAAATCCCTCCTTCTTCCCTAAAAAAAAAATTTGTTCTTCCTCATCTCCTCACACTCCCTCTTTTCATTCAGACCTCAATCTCACTTCTATTATTTTGTTTTTATCTCCTCCACACTCTGTCAACATTTCTCAATCACACCTTTCTATGAGCTCACTTCCTCTTAGATGCGACATTGCCATCTTCAGTTCCTCCTCTGTCATCATCGGAGCCATACTAGGGTTCTATCCACTCTTATGCAACATTTTATCAACCTCAAGCTCTGCTCTCCAGCAAGCCATGTCGGCATCTGCGATGTAGAATACTTCTTCGTCGTCATCAAAAGGCCGCATACACAATGCACCGCCAGATCCCATGCTCCTAAAACCTTGGCAAGGCAGCATCTCTTCCTTGCTAGAAGCCACCAGTCCACATAAGCAAGAAAGATAGAGAGAACCAGTTGTAGAGATGTATCAAAGTAGGCCGTGAATAGCATTTCTTGCGGATTGCAGCATCAGATCTCTATGTTATCCTCTACTACGGAGGATGAAGGTGACGATATCAAGTTTAGAGCATAAGCAGGCTTTAGTGTGGATTCTATGCAACATTATCATCAGCATCATAAGGGGTTTCCTGTGGGCATGGCTTTCTAGGAGGTACTGGGTTCTATTACGACCTTGATTGCAGCTGAGGAGGCCTTGTTGGAGGATCCGAACAAGAAGATCCGTAAGCTATACACCATCACTAAGTCGAGGGAGAGATGGACAAAGCAAGAGCATGATAGGTTTCTAGAGGCTCTCCAGCTCTTTGATCGATATTGAAAAAAGATAGAACATTAGAGCCATGAACATAAATACTTTTAAAAGTTCAGAAACATTGAATAAGTGAACATGTCCCACCTCCTTGGCCCAAGCGCAAAGTTGGTCATCTATGTCCTCGGAAGGCTTTTAAAAATGGACACTATGTGTCTCAACCTATAAGTTCATTCCAAACTTCACCATGCATGCCATGTCCATCTCCTCTTTCATTCCTTGCAAATGACAGAAATCGAGAAGCAACACCATCATGAGGTAGGTTCTTCTCTAGGTTTTCGGCGTTTCCACTACCCCTACAGCCAAATAGCCCCACTTTGTTCTCTTGCAAATGATGGAAACTGAGAAGCAACACTATCATGAGGCAGGTTCTTCTCTAAGTTTTGGCATTTTCACTACCCCTCTTTCTTCCCTTACAAATAACGAAAACCAAGAAGAAATACCGTCATGAGGTGGGTTCTTCTTTTGATTTCGGCATCGCCCTCCTTGCATCACCTTTCCAATTTTTGCTTCGCCGCAACCGAAGAAACAACACCATCATGAGGCCGGTTCTTCTCCCAATTTTTGGCATCGTCTCCCCTTGTCAACCCTTCTCTTTGCCATAATCAGAGAGGAACACCATCATGAGGTGGGTTCTTCTCTTGGTTTTATGCCCCACCTTCCCCGATTATTGCCGTGAAAAAATGAGTGAATATGGAATGTGAATGTGGATATATACATGCTTGTGTTTCTTTGCAGGTTTGAAGGTCTCGTTGTGCTCATGAGGGTGTGACGAGATGAAAAATCAGTTGTGGTGTCACAAGACACCGCTCGTTACACTCATGAGGGCATACCAAGTAAGCCAACATCCATTAAATGTCACTCCCCTTAGACAAATGCTGCCAAAGTTTTGTCTAATTTTTAGACAGAAAAAAAAGGGGAATGAATATATATTGCATTGTATGTCTTCTTACAGGTTTGAAGGCCTCGTCATGCTCATGAGGGCACGACAAGATGAAAAGATTGGCTGCGGTGTTGCAAGACATCACTCATTACTCATGAGGAGTATGCAGAAAGCCAACACTCCGATCATACATGGGGATGGCGAGGAGGCTACCGAAATTTAGACTAAAATTCAAGACTTGAACAAATTCAAATGGAAATTACCTAACTTTAGTCAAACAAAAGGATATATGATAAATATGAAAATAAATATTAAATCAAAGAGAAATAGGGGAAGAGCAGTTAAAGAAAATTTTGGAAAGGATAGAACACTCATTTAAAATGCAAATAAAATTTGGGGAGACGAATATTAAACTCACAAACTCTAATTGCAATGCTCTATGGCTTAAATTAAAGCAGTAAAGTGAGTTCTCTTTTATTCAAATTTCTCAAATTTAATTAAACCTTAATTGAAACTTGGGGAGACAAATGCCAAACTCATAAGAGACTTGCAATAAATGTGAAGTCTAGTTTTTAAATAAATATGTGATTTGATGTGGAGTTAAGGAGAAATCTAAGTTTGGTTTAATAACTCTTATATCAATATATAGATGATTATAATGGTAGTGAGTAAGCATGAGTAAGGCTAAAGCAATAAATACTAAAATTAGTATAACATATTAAAAGTGATTTAAATTGAACATAATCAAGCTGGGAGAATAAAAAAAATTCAACAAGTAAACTAAGTGCAAGTAATATTTTAAACTATAATTTAAATCAAAATACCTTCTTCGCCACTAGATTCATAACACATCGTACAAGCGAACAGAAGGCGTTAATTAAGGCATTCTTAGATACACCCCCACAACACATGTCGAGTGCTTAAATTCAAGTGTCGAGGATCATGCGGGTTGCTTCCCCATTTAGTCTTAGGGGAGGTCGTTAACAGAACTTAAAAACCTATAATAAGAGTTTCAAATTAGTGAAATATCTAAGAAACTAATTCTATCAGGTGACAGTAGATCTAATCCTCTATTAGCAGCTAAACAGATTTGATATGATCTAAAGCTCTTAAACATATTCAAATTAATCAATTTTTTAAATCAAATTAACTCAAATTAAGTGTCAATCTAAAAATTATTTAAATGAAACTCTATCATTAAAAGCTTAAATCAAAACTTAATCTATCCACCTTCCGTAATTATTTGTCAGGGGTGATAAATTAAGAAAACTCTAGCTCACAAAGGAGCTAATGTCAAATCAAGTGTTCTACTATGTTCACTCTCAATTAATCTCTTGCTAGTAAGGATGTGGCCCGTGTCCTCTGACTACGTGGCTTGGCTAGTAAGCTCCACAGATGAATCAGTTACGACCAGAGTCTTCTAATCGGGTGGTTTAGCTAGTAAGGCTCCATTATATTATGATCACGATCGTAGCTCGTATGCTCCCTAATGGCTCTACCCTTTGAGTTGTGAATCATGGGGTATACTTGATAGGGAAAACAACCCTCTATTAGCTAAGGTAGACTTAAGTCTATCTCCTTGAACATCATCGTCTATGGATTTCTTGACTGTAACCCATGTGTTCGATAAGAATCCTTTGGTCAGGTTGGATTGACTACCATCTCTAACTAAGTAGACTAGGGACCACGATAGCCCGAGATGATGGAACCATGGGATCTAGATCAGGCACATCATCATTCCCCCAACCATCGATTTATGCTAAAATGATAAATTTCATAAATCTTAAATTATAAAACTCCATATGCTGCTACTATATGCTACACATTAATCAATCTAATGACTAGCCTTAATTGAAAGTTCTCTCTCACTTATTGATAGGGGTAATTAACTGTAGGGGTTTGCGCTATAAGAAACCTGAAACCAGATCTAAAGTCCTCATAAAATGAGGGTGAAATCTCTAGGTTGTGTCTTATCTACTATTCCATCTTCCTTCTAAAAATTACACCGACACTTTCAATCATCACTCTCTTCAATTCAATATTGTCGAGAGGTCCGTGGCAAATTTTTTGAGCCCATAGATTTCTGGCGACTCTGTTGGGTAGTTACTAGAAGAGATGGCAACTTTCTTGGTGGAGCTTCAGTATTTTACATCACCATAGGCCTCTGAAATCTTCTTTTCATTAGGCCTCCATCTTTGGCTACTTTAAGAACTTTATGTATCATGACAGACTGTGTTTCAGGCTATCTTCTATATGGTGGTGGAGCTTGATGTGGTTGGTTCTTTTAGAAAGGCTGCTTTACTTCACTAGTAGAGATATTCCTTTTTACCCACTTTAAGTTATCAAAGTTATTGTGGGTAGGGATACTCGCTTCTGGCGGTAGTATCACTTGTTCACTAGGTCATTCAAAGGGGATCTGTTGGGCCCTCGGTTCAACGTTTCTCTTTCTTTTCTATCTTTTAGTTAATTTGATCCCTACTAAGGAAGCTTTATGATCATGCTTTCTGGGTACAAAAGGTTCAATCGGTGCAGCATACCATGAGGTATTAAACACACAGTTTGCCCACTGATGATTCTTTTCATCACGGGGGCTTCCGATTGACCTAGCCTTTTGAAAACTAAAGTTCTCTATCAGGAGAACTCCTTGATAGCGGTTGGCTTTTGAATTGGCTGGTGCACATGGATAGTATGAGCTTCAGTAACTTGACATCTTCCAGCATGGCCTGTAATGTACCATGGGTGGGTACTTTAGGAGTTGCAGCTACGATAGCCGGGAAATTCAAGCTATCAAATTGAATGGTAGCCCCGACATCTACTGTGTTGATGATGACATTGACTAGGCAAATGTTCATACCACAACCTAGTTGAACGATGAAATGAGTGCTTTGTAGATCCATTATGTAAAAGTGAAAGATGGGGATTAGTAATTAGCAATTATACTTTCAAGATGCAGGTATATAGAAAAATAATGGTGTAATAAAGATATACTTTATGGAATGATTCATTATACATAGAGCCTCATATTGAATTTATTACACACTTAAACCACCATTTTTTATTTTAAATTTTCAAAATTTTATAGCTACTATAGCACATATATGACTAGACAAAGATGGAAAGAGAATCCTGTCCTCAGCGAAGTCACCAGATATTTGTGGGCTCAAAAAATTTTCCACCGACCTCTCAATATTGAAGAGAGTGATGATTGAAAGTGTCAGAATAATTTTTAGAAGGCGATGGAATAGTAGATAAGACACTACCCAGAGATTTCACCCTCATTTTGTGAGAACATTAGATATGGTTCTAGGTTTCCTATAGGTGTAAGCCCCTAAAGTTAATTGCTCCTCTCAATAAGTGAGAGAGAACTTTCAATTAAGGCTAGTCATTAGATCACTTAATACATAGCATATAGTAGCAACATATGGAGTTTTAGAATTTAAGATTTATGAAATTCATCATTTCAGCTTAAACCGGATGGTTGGGGGAATGATGATGTGCCCGATCTAGATCCCATGGTTCCATCATTTCAGGATGTCGTGGTCCCTAGTCTACTTAGTTAGAGGAGGTAGTCGACCTAACCTGACTGAAGGATCCTGATTAGCAACACATGGGTTACATCATTCAAGAAATTCTTGTAGACCTGGGGTGGTGTTTGTCTAAGGAGACAGACTTAAGTCTACCTTAGCTGACAAAGGGCTATTTGCCCTATCAAGTATACCGTATGATTCATAACTCAAAGGGTAGAGCCATTAGGGAGGGTCGTGATCATAATATAATGGAGCCTAACTGGCCAAACCACCCAATCAGAGGACTCTGGTCGTAACTACTTCATCTGTGGAGTCTACTGGTCAAGCCACGCAGTCAGAGGACACAGGCCACATCCTTATTGGCGTGAGATTCATTGAGAGTGAACATAGTATTACACTTGATTTGACATTGACTCCTTCATGAGCTAGAGTTTTTTTAATTTGTCATCCCTGACAAATAGTTGCAGAAGGTGGATGGATTGTATTTGATTTAAGTTTCTAATGATAGAGTTTCATTTAAACAATTTCAGATTACTACTTAATTTGATTTGAAAAATTTATTAATTTGAATATGTTTAAAAGCTTTAGATCCTGTCAACTTTGTTTAGCTGCTAACAGAGGATTAAATCTACTATCACCTGACATAATCAGTTTCTTAGATATTTCATTAATTTGAAACTCTTATTATAGGTTTTTAGGTTTTGTTAATGTAGACCCAGTCCTATGATTAAACCGGGAAGCAACCCGCACAGCATCCTCAGACACTTGAATTTAAGCACTCAGCATAGTATCGAGGCCCATGCGGGTGTATCTAAGAATGTCTTAATTAACACATTATGTTTGCTTGTACGATGTGTTACGAATTTAGTGGCAAAGAAGGCATTTAGATTTAGATTGTAGTTTAAAATATTACTTGAACTTAGTTTACTTGTTGAATTTTTTTTCTTCCAACTTGATTATGTTCAATTTAAATCATTTTTAATAAGTTATACCAATTTTAGTATTTATTGCTATAAGATTTATTAAACCAATCTTAGATTCCTCCTTAACTCCACATCAAATCACATATTTATTTGAAAATTAGGCTTCACATTTATTGTAAGTCTCTTATGAGTTTGGCATTTATCTCCCCAAGTTTCAATTAAGATTTGTTTAATTTTGAAATTTGAATAAAAGAGAACTCACTTTACTACTTCAATTTAAGTCATAGAGAATTACAATTAGAGTTTG